>MNCI01007539.1:0-21911 GCA_015680685.1 Gnetum montanum
ATTTAGTGTGTAATACTTCTCTTTTCGATGATTGTAGGATAACTAACTCTAAGGGTTTGTTCCAATGATGGAAAGATTTCCTAAGTTCTAATCAGCATACAAACAACAAAATCCCTGGCAATGGCACCAATGATGAGCAACGAGGTACCCCTACACCCAACCATACAAATATGAGTGTTCACGCGTGATCTGTTTGAATTCCAAGGATTAAGTGCTTATGCACTTACATAGAACAAGGATGGGTTATGCGATCATTGTCTTCCCAAGTTTACTTATAAGGCACAATTGTATGGTTAAGTAGACTTGAGGTATATGATTTTTTATGCTTTTTATGTTTTATGTTCCTAGTGCTTAAAAAGGGAGAAATGAAATAAATTAATAACTAATTGGATTTAACTAGTTAACTATTCTCTAACTAGTCCTAATACCAACATCCGTTCCCACTTTCCAGACACATCCTGAACCAATGTAACACTACTGGGATTACCAAATGCTAGTTGTTACTAGGTTACCAAGTGTTCCATGTATGCTTGAAGTGGTCATACTGAGTGTGCTAATTCGTTGATAATTAACAAGGCAATAGAAAGAAAATTAATTAAATAATGAGAGTAGCAAATAATAGTAAATAACATTAAATGCAATAAATAAGCTATTCTAAATGTTGCAAGGTTTATCACAAAGTTTGTCTTTATTTCCAAAAACAAGGTGTGCTCAGGTACACAATCCTTGAATAAAGATTCGTTCACTTTATGACTCCTACTGTGGACACTCAGAAATAATTCTAACTCTGGGAAGGGAAAACTGCAAGAGTTCAGCTAAGGGACTAAGAAAAACTACTGCGAAAATAAGTGCCCCAGTCTCTTATTTATAGGCAACGAGATAGGTTCTAACATTAGGTGTTTAATATTGCTTGGTAGGATCTGATATCACAGAACCGATATCGTGACCCATCACTACCCTACTATCTGGAGGTAAACTAAGGGACTTCTTGGATTAGTTTACTTTTGCAAAAGGGCTTCTACCTTTATCTAATGTATGATTGTTTGATTGAGCATGGCAGTCGTGATATTTGGATTTGATGCAGATGAAAGCTTGTTATGTTGAGAAGGATTGGATGTGGATGGGTGGAAGTAGATGTGTTCCCCATTTGTCAAATCTTTTTAGAACTTATTTAGAAGAATGGTCACTTCCAGGTTGTGATTCACATGTAATCACCTCCTCTTGCATACTAACTGCCCTTGTTACACTCTTTTGTTACAATTGTGATGGTAGTTTCCCCTACATGACAAGAGGTGGCACTAGTGGTAAAGAATTCAAGTGTTGGTTTGAACCAACTACTGATGGATGCATGTATAAGTTTGGATCTATTATTGGCGACATTGGTCTATTGTACTTAGTGGGATGGTATTGTAGAGTTTGGATAGTAGAATTACCAGGAGAGATTGGACATTGTACAAAATATCCATATGAATCTAGCTACCTATATGGATATTGTTGGCAAGGTGGTGGCATGGCCCACAATTGGGGTTGTTGCCATTGCTAGTAGTATTACTCTTATGGCTATGGCAAAGCTTTATTGGGATAGTATGTTGGTTGGAAGTTCTACTTGTAGTTACCTTGAGGATAAGGTAACCTTTTGAATATTTGTTTTTTAACAAATTTGGGATTAAGTGCATATGCCCCTATTTCCTGTAAATGTGTCATTACTGGATAACATCTCTTGGGATGTTCATATTGACATAGGGCACATCCTTCCTCATTGTTGGAGCTTGTGTCTAAATACTTAGCCATTGAAGCCTCTTTGCCCTTTCATCCAAAATCTTTCTTCTTTTTCTTGTCCTTGCCTTTTCCAAAGACTTGCTCTATTCTCTCCTCCACAATATTCAATGCTGTTACAAATTTTTCATCAACTAAGTCTTACATTTTCTCTACCTTTACTGCAGTGTCAGTTATAATTTTTTGAATTGGTAGAGTCTTCTTTTGAATTGCCTATTCCAAGGTTTCTTCCTCTTAAGTGTCACAAACTCGTGCATCTCTTTTTTTGATGGATGGATCTTTGTTATATTCTTCAATTAATTCTCTCTTTCTTAGCTCAACTTCTTTCTTTGCCACTTGGTCAATTAGTCTCTAGATTTGATGGGCAGTCATCTCAGATAATCTACCTTAGGCATAAATCCCAAGGATCTCTCTAGTTTTGTTCCACAACCCATCTATAATATGCCTTGGTTGTTCCCATTGTGAGAATCCATGGCCTAGGCATTTATGCAGTAGTGAATAGTACTTTCCCATTGTCGCATCAAGGGTTTCATGAGTCCCTTACTTCCATCCTTGGATTTGTTTCCTCAAATTAGACACCTGTGAGTAGGTTTGATACTTGTCATTGAAGATCTCTAGCATGGTACTCCATCTTTTGATTGATTCATGTTCAATTAATCTATACCAGCTCTATGCTTCTTTCACAAGTGTTCATGGGAACAACTTCAACTTTTGCCAATCACTTTCAATGTTCTGTAGGACATAAGCATTGTGGAGAGCTTGGAGATGGTGTTGTGGATCAGCATTATCACCACCTTCAAATCTTGGCATGATATTCATATCAAGATGTTTAATACATCTATCCCTCAAGTGCATGGTTGGAATGTAAATAGCTTCCTAAATATTAATCATACTTTCAGTAGCCATCAAGGGTTCATCATCATGATCGAGTTAATGTGCTTTGTTGTAGTGGTACCCCCTTCTGTGTTCATTCCTTTCACGATCTTCTTTTTGATCCATGTGTCTCCTTCATTCATAACCTTCATCTTTCCCATTTGAATACATTGGGCAATAATCATGGTGATCATGAGTCCTTCTCTCCTTCCTATCATGACTTGGGTGCCTTAGCCTCCTTCTATTAGAGTCTATTGATGATTGTGAGGATAAGGATGAGGTGGTAGGAGAATGATGCCAACTTGTCCTCCTTTCATGACTATGATATTCTTCTTTGTAGGATTTGACAAAAACTCTTGGCCTAGAGTCCTACTTATATTTTGAGTTAGTTGCCTCCCTCTTAGGTGTCTCTGCTAGAGCATAATAAAGTTGAACTTTAATCCAATTGGATGATAGGTGTCTAAGAATGGACTTCATGATTTTGGTGGAGTTACTCAGTGATAAATGCGTCATCATTTGGCTCTTCTAGAACAATAAACGAGTTGACTTTCTTTCCCTTAGTTTGGACATGTTTGACTTCCATAACAACATCTCTCTTTACTTTCTCCTCAGTGAGTTGATAGGGTCATACCATGTGTTTAGTCACATGATACCCATCGAGTGCCTTTCTTAGATTCATGCCCCTTAGAGCTATTTGAAGCATGATGGGGGTTGAGCATTCTAGAGGTAAACCAATGTTATTTTGAAGATCTCTCCACCTTAGTTGCCCATCCTAGTGAAAGATGAAAGTAAAATCAGGATAATAAGGATCATGATGAGCATATGAGATCCTCGCTTGCATTGGCATACTCCATTCTTCTTTGTCACTAATTCTATCATTACCTCTTTTTGTCTCCTTGGCAAGTGATGATGTATCCTTGTTTGAAGCCTGTGGTTTAAGATGTTTGATTAAGTGTGCTTACTTGTTTGGGTTATGAGTTTTAACTTTGAATTCTAATACAACAAACTTTGTGAAATCAATTACTCAACATACATTGACTAGTCCTTGACAATGATGCCAATGATGAGCAGTGGAGTAATCTAACACCCAACCATACAAGTCATAAGTGTTCACACGCAACCATATCCTAATCCTTGGATGAGGCAATGTGAATATGCTAGTAATTGGTTGAAGTTTGAGACTATTGTCTTTCCATGCGGAGCTAGTGTAGTCTATGTGTATGGTTTAGCTCATAGTGATGTATATGATATGTTGATGTTGATAGGTCATTTCTCTTAGCAAATACAGTATAGTGAAGATAGTTTCTAATTTTAAGGAAAACAGTGAATAAATCTAATCTATCCTAAGGCGATGGATATCTGGTGGTCCTAATTTTCTGCACATGCCTTGGTCTCATGTAGTCATCATTGGGATTACTAAGTGTACCACAACTGGGTGTACCACACGATAATATGACTAGGTTACTAGATAACTACATTTAGTGCCCAAAACCAATCATATCCATATCGCTTACTTTCAACATGTAAAGTGCTTGTAACATAAATGATTAACTAGGGAAAACAAGAACAATTAGTCTAAGTAAACAAGAAGAAAACTAAGTTGATGTTGCAATGATGATAAGTAATCTTGATCTTTATTGGTAATCATGAATTGTGTCCAAGCAAAATCCACTTGAATAAAGACTTCGTATAATCACTTAACACCACATTGTAGGCATATACTTTTAAGTGCTAAAGATTAAATTCACGGAAACAAAGTGAAAGAGTTCTATTACTATGGGCTGAAATCTATTGCAAATTTGTGCACCTAAGTGTTGTATTTATAGGTTGGGACACATCTCACCATATCGCATATACGATGATGTAGCTAGTGCTACGATATTGGAGCTATGATATCGTAGTTGACGAAAAATTGATTTATCAAAAGGTGGTAGTATTTCCTTGAAATAATTTGAACATAGGTACAACCCAAGGTATATAATCAAATTAGAACTTTATAACTCAATATTACCTACTAGAATCAAACTTATAACTTGGAGTTTTCAAATCAAAATTCTTAGCATTAGGCTAACACTTCATTGTTAAATTTTGCAAATTCTAATATCAAGACTAATCTATGGATAGGCCCTTGCTTGTACTACACAACTTGACAATGGTATTTACTTGCAAGAAATCGTGACACTTAAGGCACTGTTTTGTTATCTCATTATTTAATACAAATAATCTCATGATTTCCTGGATGTAATAAAAATTTCAAGTTAGTTTCCATTTAATACAATGATCTAACACACATTTAGACTCATGATTTAAAAGCTCCAAGTCATAAGTTCAATTCAATATTGTTAAAAAAGATATTTTGGGTTTACCCTATCCCACCTTACCCCATGATCTAACACAAAGTGCACATATAAGACAAGAGTTTTCATGTAATTCTAGATTGCATGGCCCAACCATAATTTTGAGTTTTTTCAAAAAAAGTAAATTGACAATGACTTTTAGTCAATCATTCCTTAAAACACATGATTTTTTTTTTAAAAAAAGGGAAAAAATACATACCTCATAAGAGTGCCAAAGCGTAGTGCTTTGAAAGTTTTTCCTCCTTTTTACTGGGAGACGACCCATTTTCTAAGGCAGCACCCCCTTTACTTTGATGCAATTACTTGCGACTTACGAAAATTACAAGAGAACATTGTATTAGCAGGGAAACAATCCAGATGTCCGGTAATTTAGCTGCAACATTATACAACCCACTTTCCTTAAAAGAGAACCTCTTACAAGTTTTCAATTAGTAGTAAGCGTATTTCAAGTCTCACTAAAATTACGCTATAGCACATTTTATTGGAAAACAGCTTTCGGTAATTTTGCTGCAACAGTTGAACCAGGCTTTCTCATATCCTCTTCCTCCCTGTTTCTCTCGTGACTGGTCATTGCTACACTTCATGAGCAGACAAGGCAAGAAGCATTCCATTCATTATCATATCATCCACTTGTACAGTTTGCCTTCGTGGGTCTTAACTGTTAAGCTGGTGTTTACTGGCCAAACAGAAATTGCATTCAAGGCAGGTGAAATTCATTCCTTGAAAGCCCTGTAAACAGAATTTCTCCACTCATTTCACAGGGAGGGAAATATTGAAAAAGAAGAGAGAGTAAAAAATAAAAATAAAAAGAGAAAACTTCAAGAAATTCATTGAGGCATCAGCTCAATGGCCCCACTATGGTGAAAGAGGCATTTCGGTGTATTATTCTATGGACATTGACAGGGGGGCTGTCTCATGTGCTTTGAAATGCTGAAAATCCTCCCATGGAATCTCTGGCATTTTTCAAGACTAATTGACTGTGTAACGAGCTTGTTGGGTTCCAGAGCTTTTTCGAAATAGTTTTCTGTGTTGGTTTTTTCTTTTAAAAAATTGACCACACCGACATCGTTTTTCTACTTTGGTGGTTTTCTGTGTTCTTGGAAAGATGATGGCTTGCCGTTGTAATCCAACTTGGGGCTCTCACTTCTTCTATTTGATATGCCAGTCAGTCTTCTGAGTTACAGATCTTGGCTCTAAGGCACAGCGAGGTTCTGGGTTCGTGCGTTTCTGCCCTTGTTTTTCTGGGTTTTGCATGGATCTGGATCTGGTGAAACGATGCACTGGTGATGCATTTTTGGGATTCTGGAATTGAATAATATTGATTGATTGATTATTTGTTGAGCTGGAGCTGGTTTAGGAGAGATTTAGAATGACGAGGGGGCCGAGGATTGGAGATGGGTCTCAGAGAAAGCCGCTCGTTACTTTTCTGTGTATTGTACTGATTCTTCTGGGTCTGCTTTTTGTGTACTATGGCTCATTCTTTGGAGTCAGGTTTCGAGATACGATTGCTGGAAATGAAACTTCCAGAAAGCTTGGCACAGATCTGGCTGAAGATGAGGACAGCGTCTCCAACAGCAGTGATTCAAAGGTCATCAAGCAGATCACAGATTCTGAACCAGACGAAGATGCCGATTCTACCAGGCAAGGAGGCTCTGTATCCGACTCCGATGAGGATTTATCCGGCGTTGTGCTTAAGTCGTTTCCTGTAAGTAGAAAAGAAGTAGCAATTTTCAAGTTTTGATGTCTGGTTTCTGTTGTTATCACAAGGTTTCATAGCACAGTGGAATAGTACTTGAATAGTATCATGTACTTGGGAGATCTTTTGAACAGAGAGCATAGTGACTTCTCTGTGCTTTGCGTTCGGCTTTTCAAGATTGGCTCTTATGGATCTCCAACTCAATTTAGGAACTTTTTTTTTGTTACGACGTATGGATTTGGTTTTTCTGACGATTTGTTTTAGATTAGATCACTAGGTTAGTGAATGCCGGGATACCACGAGATCTAAAATTTTTTACAGGGAAATACTGAATCGACAAGGATATTGAAGGAATCCGTTGTTTTCCGAATGGCAGGAATGTGATTCTAGGCACTCAGAGATAATTCCTTGTTTGGATCGAAATCTCATCTACCAGATGAAGTTGAAATTGGATTTGGTAGTCATGGAACACTACGAGAGACACTGCCCTCCAGAGGAGAGGCGTTTCAATTGCTTGATTCCTCCTCCGCAAGGTTACAAGGTCAGTATGCGTTCCTAATGACCGTGATTCGTTATTTTCTTATGCGTTTTCAGTCATTGCTAATTTCATACGATTTAAGTAGTAGCTTATGATTTGCAGCAAAATTTTTCTTTAGGCTTAGAAAGCAGCGTGTTCTGTTCATATGGGCGTCAATATTATTATTAAAATCGATGTGACTAATTGACAGGTCCCTATCAAATGGCCAACAAGCAGAGATGAAGTATGGAAAGCGAATATACCTCACACCCATTTGGCTGAGGAAAAATCTGACCAGAATTGGATGATTGTTAATGGTGATAAGATTAATTTTCCTGGTGGAGGAACCCATTTTCACGACGGGGCTGATAAGTATATTGCTGCTGTTGCAAATGTACGTTATATTCTTTGCCTTGATCTGTTAAGGATGAGCTGTATCTGTTGAAGTGGTTTTTTTATTATTTCGTTGAGATCTGTTTTGATGTTTTAGTATGAAGTTAGATCAAATTGAGGGGAATTGATAATTTTGTTCTAAAAAAAAAACAGATGCTGAAAATTCCAGGGGGAAATTTGAGCAATGGTGGCAAGATCAGGACAGTGTTGGATGTTGGTTGTGGGGTGGCAAGTTTTGGAGCCTATTTACTTCCCCTTGACATAGTAGCCATGTCCCTTGCCCCAAATGATGTGCATCAGAACCAGATCCAATTTGCATTAGAGAGAGGGATTCCTGCAACTCTGGGAGTTTTGGGGACACAAAGATTGCCCTATCCTAGCAGATCTTTTGAATTGGTTCATTGTTCTCGATGCAGAATTGATTGGCTTCAGAGAGACGGCATTCTTCTTCTTGAGGTTGATAGGGTGCTCAGGCCTGGTGGCTATTTTGTATATTCTTCTCCAGAGGCCTACATGCAAGATGAAGAAAATCTTCAGATCTGGCGTGCTATGAGTGATCTTGTAAAACACATGTGCTGGAAGGTTGCCTCAAAAAGGGACCAAACTGTCATTTGGGTAAAGCCTCTTACAAACGATTGTTACATGAAGAGGGCACCTGCTACCAGGCCTCCCTTGTGCAGTGTAGAAGATGACCCTGATGCAGCCTGGCATGTGCCAATGAAACCTTGTATTACACCATACTCAGAACGTGAGTTTTTTATACCTTTTTTCTTATCCTTTTCCTTACTATAGTTTTTATCAAATGATGGTATCCTGGAACTAGCATAACTTCAACATAAACGTGTTTTTATTAGTGGCAATATAAGCCTAGATATTTTAGATTCTTTTACGATGACATACCATGTATCATAATTTTGAGTTTCAATCTTAGACTGTAGGTTTTTTTTTTTTGAATATTCTGTTTTCAATCTCAGTATATATATTTCAGCACACTTTTTGCACCAAGGTTGTTTCTATGTTATCATTTGATGCATCAATATTCAAAACCGTAAACGTATAATGTTTTTCTGTTCAATGCCTTTTAAAAAGTCAATGAGTTCTCTTTTGTTATTGGCTTCTGTTTCAATACCAATTTCATGATATTTTTTCTTTCAATATATTTAACTGCAACTCATGGAGCCGACCCTATTTTGTTGGGACAAGGCTAGGATGATGATGATATATTTAATTACTAACATTTAGCAGCAGCTGAAAATCTTTAAATTATAATGATAATGAACGTATTTTTGTTAACTTCATTTTCAGTGATGACCTTTTTGTTACCACGTTGGTGCTGGTGTAAGAGGTTGAGGCCCCTCTATTTCATTATGTAATATTTGACAATGAAAGAGCTTGCCATCAACTTCGTTGAATATAAACGTTGAGAAAGGTTTTTCACTTTTGTGTAGAATCATGCTCTTTTAGGCTCTTCAGGAATGGCTTATATGTTCGTTATTAGATGGAATTCTGATATCCATTATTATAGCAAAATAAGATGTTCTTGTCTTTGTTTGCCCTTGTATTTTTTTGTTTAGTAATAGGGTGAAATTTATTAATATTTCGAACATTAATATTTGAGTCATCTCCAATGAAAAATGTTCATTGGTTGGTGGAAGTTTGGTGTAGCCTCTGGTTTGAATGCTTGCAATCTTTACCTTGCTTTCTAAGTTTTTCTAATCCTTCTTGGAATACCGAGGTTACTTTTCTCGACTTTGTATTTCATCTGGGGAATTTCACGAATTTTGTGTCCATTGTAGTTCTAGAGAATGAAAAACATGCAAGAGACAAATCAGTGAAAACTATAGGTTGAAGTGTCAGTTCAATATAAGTTTATGCTTATATAGCGCAGAAAACTAATTAGATTGATGAATGTTAAGTTCTGTTTTTTATTTGTCAGTTTATTAAGATACCGCAGGCTTTTGTCTGTACCATACAGAGTGGTTCATCTTTTGTTCTCTTTCCATGGCATTGTCTTTTACTTTTTATTGCATGGACATATTCTGCTTTTGCCAGCAAGCAGATTGTTAAAACACATTCTCCCATTCGTAGCAAGACATTAACCTTGGGGTTGATATTTTATTTGTTTTTACAGACGTTTTATGATTTTGTTTTTCGTTTGATACTTTAGAAACTCATGAAGCAAAAGGTAGTGGCCTTGCACCTTGGCCAAAACGTTTGATTTCACCTCCGCCTAGGCTGGAAGAACTGGGTATTAAGAAGGAAGACTTTGTCAAGGACACGGTAATTTAATTATTTCCTTTTATGTTTTTCTTTTACCATTTGTTTTGCCTTCAGTTTTGTTTTATCACTTACAGAGTTTCCCCTCCTGCTTTGCAGAGAGCCTGGCGTGAAAGGGTAAGCTTATACTGGAAGCAAATGGAATCTGAGATTGAGGAAAACACATTTAGGAATATCATGGATATGAAAGCAAATCTAGGAGGATTTGCTGCTGCTGTTAAGGACAAAGATGTGTGGGTCATGAATGTGGTTTCTGCCAATGGTCCAAACACATTGAAGGTTATTTATGATAGAGGGCTGATTGGCACTTTACATAACTGGTGAGCCTTCATAAATTTTATTGACAGATGTTTTTCAACATAGTTTTTTTTTCCCATTTAATATTTGTTGAACTGCAGGTGTGAATCATTTTCAACCTACCCTCGTACCTATGACTTACTCCATGCATGGAATGTCCTATCTGATGTTGATGAAAGAGGCTGTAGCTTAGAAAATCTGCTGTTAGAGATGGACAGGATTGTTCGTCCATCTGGATTTATCATAATTAGAGACAAGCCTGATATTATTAAGGTTGTCATGAAATACATGGTACCACTTCGTTGGGACTCTTGGTCTAGCAATGTAGAGGCTGAACCAGATGCCATCTCTTCATCTTCAGAAACAATACTGATGCTGAGAAAGCAGTTGCAGTTGGGGTTGGCTGGCCAAAGCCATTAGCAGCAGATTCGTTAATTGCTCTGATATGATGTCCCTAACATTTGTCGCAAGAACTATTTCTTCCAAGGAAGAGAAGAAGTTGGTTGGTTTTCTCCTGGCAGTACTCAAAAGTATTGTTGGAAATTTTGGTATATAAATTCTGGGATCTTATCTGCTTTTTATTTTTTTTGTTTCATGATACCGAAGGTTGCAAATGGCAATCAATAATCAGATATTCTGTGATCCCATTCTTTTTCTGAATCGATGCTTCATTTTTTATAAATTCATGCTAATTTATTTCAGAGAACAATGACCGAACATTGTGTAATGTTCTGGAGTTTCGAGATTACCAATTTATAATAGATTTCAAAAATTTCAGCGGTTGTAAATAGTGTTATTTGCAGTAACGTTATCTTTTTTTAGTCTCACATTGTTCAGTACAGGGTGAAATATTAATTCCTGCTTAACAATTTTATCATTGTCATCATCATTCATTTTAGCGTGCGTTTATCCCAATTACACGGGGTTGGTTATACGATTTCTTTAGCCTTGTTTCAACTATATAGAGTAGGGTTGGTTATATAAATTCTTTACCTTTATCCCAATTACATGGGGTTGGTTATTTGAGTTATTTTCCATATCAAAAGCTTGGAAGGTTTTCTTTTTGCAAGGAAATCAGCAAAGTTTTTGTCTACCTCTTTGTTAAGGCCCTCAACTTTAAAATAGTGACTTTTACCATGAGCGTTCTCTGGTTTTCTAAGTGCAAGATCAAATCATCTAATTCAAATCCTCTCAAATACGACTCACTTCCAGACTTTCCTTCCCTTAGCAAGAAAGGAATTGATTTAATCTTTCATATTTATATTGAACATTCACCTTAACGGACTCCTAAAATTCCCTTAATAAAAGAAGAGTTGATTTAATCTTCCTTTTCATACCAACATTCAAATTTACCATACTTGTCTTTGCCTCACAACCTGATGCTTTTTGATAGGCCTAGATGTTATTTGATAGGCCTAGATGTTATGTTTGATGAGGTAGGTGGTTCAAGTGTTTTTTTTCGTTGTTTGATGTATATTTTTATTTTTGTTAAGAGAGCGAATAATCAGTTGACATGTTTTATTATGAGGATGTATAGCAGTGAGAGGTTGTTGAAGTGTTTAGCTCATTGTCTTGACAAGGATTTGCAGGTGAATCATACTTGAGATATCAAAGTTGCTATTTCAAATCATATTTAAAACATTAAGATGAATAGTTCCAATCATACGTCAAATCATACTTAAGTCATTGAAATGGGTAGTTCCAATCACAAGTAAGCTAACATTGGCCACCCTGAGATATTTAGTTCAATTAGAATTTTATAACCCAATATTGGCCATCAAAATTGAACCTATATTTTAGAGCTTTCAAAACAAGAATCTTACAACTAAGCTACTGTTGAGTTGAGTCTGATTGACAGACTTGTTATGGGGAAAGTGAAATTGATGTTGATGTCCTTTTATGTCCAAGGGTAAAAGTTGTCATTGCTATCACATCTTCTTTTGAAAAGAAGCTGCAGTCATACTCTATACATATAAAGCTCTTCAGAAAAGGCAAAGCAGCATTTGAATGTGCTTCCATTGATACCAGTTGAAAGATTTCCATGAAACCTTAGAGCTTTGCTGCTAGGCATTCTGGAGTAAGTTCGGCAATTAATTACTCTTTTGACCATGATCATGGTTTGATTCTCTTCATAATTTTGAGTGTTAAAGGAGAAGCGGGAATCAAACCCACAATGCAATGTTCCCCACACACAAGCTGCTGGGCTGCTAAGCTACCGAAAACATTAGTTAAACAATAAAAGTAACATTAGTTAAACAATAAAAGTAACGGTGAAGTACCATAATTAAGGGGGTGAGAAATATGGCTAGAAATTCAATTTACTGGAAAATCAGTGAAGAGGATATTATGATCTTCGTTGGGGCTGTGCTGCTAAATTTTAATATATCATCATCATCATTTTAGCCTTCTTTCAACCACATTACCAAGAATCAAGAATCAAATAAACATAAACGTTGACTTGCGTTTATGTAATCAAACCAAGTATTTGGTCCACCTCTGTTTTAGTTTCCTTAATGATGCAACCTCTCTTAACGAGAACATTCACTGGCTTAAACTATATTTTAATATATATATTCCTCATTAATCCAACAACGGCATTTTGGTAGTAAACCGTATGTTAACGTATGTATCTTAACAAATGTTAAAAATGGAAGGCAGATAAACTTGTCCTTGCGATAGGGATTTTTAAATTGTGTTATTATGGCTGATTAAGTATACATCCTCGCTCGGGCCCATCACTGATTTGTCTTATGTCATGAATTCCATCACAAATTTTGCGGTGGGCCATATTTTTTAACGTGCTGTCACGCGCTTACATTATTTCAGGCAGTATGCAAGGGGCTTCCTTTTCACCATTACATTGATCATATGTGCAGAAATTGTTTATTCCCTATCATGACACCTATCCTTTGAATTTAGCTATGCAAGAGATTTTTCAATCAACCTTTTGCAAAAATTGTTTATTCCCTATTATGACATATATCCTTTGAATTTAGCTATGCAAGAAACTTTTCATCAACTTCAAGCTTTTGTTTGCGCAGACACATGATGATGACGATGTAAAGATTTAGAGTAAACCGAAGTTCATCCTAGGAAGCCATTGGCCCTAATTACCAACAACAAGTTTTCCAGGTTGACTTTGGAAATTATTTGGAGGTTGACTTCGAATTGATGCATTATATTAGAATTTAACATCAACATGAAATTATATGGAGAGAATTCTGAAGTTCTAGGCTATGTAGTGCATTACAATGTTGAAGAGAATTCTAAAGTTCTTAAATTGTGTTAGGAGTGTTATCCATGGTATACTTAAAACATGAATATTTTATTAACTCTTTGCTTGATTTCTTTGGAGTTAATCACTATATCATTATTATTATGGTATTTTTATTTTATTTATAGGTTGACAAATAAGATGTTAGCTTAAAGGTATTGATGAGCGGCAAGGTACCCCTCTGCTCAACCATACGAATACAAGCGTTCACGCACCATGCGGTCGAATTCCAAGGACTAAGTCCTTATGCGCCTTTGTAGAACAAGGACGGGTTGATTGATCATTGTCTTCCAAACTTACTTGTATGTTACGATTGTATGGTTAAGTAAGCTCAAGGCATATGATTTTTATAGCTTTTATGTTTTTATGTCCTGTTGCTAATAAGGAAGGAGAGAGAGAGATAACTAAGTGACTAATTTAACTTAACTACTGATTAACTAGGCTTTAAACTAATCTTAACACNCTGCAAGGATGAATCCAAGAGCTTGTCTTTATTTCCGTACAAAAGGTGTGCTCAGGTACACAATACTCGAATAAAGATCCGTCCACACTTAGACCTCCTGGGCACTTGGCTAGAGTTTTGCTACTTAGCTCCTAAAAGACTTCCTCTTCTGAATTCTTCTTCTAAATTCTTCTTAACTGCCCCTCTAATTTTAGAGAGAAACTGCCACTCTAATTTTAGAGAAACTACCACTCTAATTATTAGAGTAACCGCTCTCATCAAGTACATTTTTAATAAGCCCCAAGTTAGCAAGCATCTCAACATATTCTTGGGATCCAACTACTCTAACCAATTGAGATATACTTCCTTGACCTTGAGTTAAATATATACTAGTTTAGCTATATATTTATAATACATATCTATATTTTGGTTGAGCAGATTTTTTCCTTCACGAAAAATCAAATGTTAGGATTGATTATTTTTGACTCATAGGCAAGGGGGATTTAAGTGAGATATCATTCCCTAATTTTGAGTTAAATATATACTAGTTTAGCTATATATTTATATTACATACCTATATTTTGGTTGAGAGGATCTTTTTCCTTCATGAAAAATCAAATCTAAGGATTGATTATTCTTGACTCATGGACAAGAGGGATTTGAGATAGAGGTTTAAGTGATCAAGATTTTTTCATGAGTGTAAAATATAAATTAGGTAGCATGGACAATGCCCATGGTCTTCAAATTCTGAACAAATGCCTCCCTCTCATCCCTTATCTTGTATTATGACTGAATTATATTATTTACCCTAACCATAGGCTTATCCTAACTAAGAAGTTCTGCCTTGGTGTTATGATTATTATACACACACATAGGGAAAATTTATTGTGACCAAGAACCAATTGTCAGCTTCTCAATTGGAAATAAACTTAAGGAATGTCATCGTTGGAACAAATAAATTTCATTAGTATTAACCAATTGATAAATGCTATCTATAAAATCATTGTCTTAGATGTAAATAAGAGGGGGAAAATACAAAACAAAATAGACAAATAGGAAACCACACATCATTCAAAGGTCTGTGATTGGAGGTAGAATTAAGTGATAATGAAATCAGATTGTATGTTGCCCCCGATTTTCAGGTTATGATTCATAATTACACACCAGAGTTTGCCAAGAAAATACTTGAAGATTTAACTCAGAAGTTTGTAACATCTGATCTTATACCTTTTGTGGGTTAGGACCCCTTGACCATCAATATGGAGGTAATTTCCCTTGCTTTGAGGACTTACTATGAAGGGTGATTTTTGTACCATCATTATAGATAGTTTAGGTTTCTTAAGATCTCTTCTAAGTGTTTGTGGTTTTGCTTCAAAATCATAATAGGTAGCAACACTTTGGAGGTAGTCAGTATCAATAGTAAATAGTGGTGCCTTCGAGGTAGTCAGAATCATGGTTTGTTTCTCTCCATAATTTTGATTGTTAAAGGAGCTGCAGAAATAAAACCCGCAATGCAATGTTCCTGACACCCCACGGGGCTGCTAAGCTACCAAAAACGTTAGTTAAACAAAAACAATAAAATTAACGATGAAGTATGATACGATACCATAATTAAGGGGGTGAGAATTATGGCTAGAAAGCTGATGCAGATTCAATTTACTGGAAAATCAGTGAAGATGATATTATGATCTTTGCTGGGGCTGTGCTGCTAAATTTTAATAGATTATCAGCGTCTTGGTCTTATTTCAACCATATTACCAAAAACCAAATAAACATGAATATTCAATGTTTTTTATGTAATCAAACCAAGCATATTTCGATCCACCTCTATTTTAGTTGCCTTTAATGACACAACCTCTTTTAGAAGAACATTCTCGGACTTGACCTATATTTTAATATATGGTCCAGGATTTTTAAAATGTATTATTTTGGCTGATTAAGTATACATCCTGGAATGAATTCAATCACTTCGGTGGTGGGCCTTATTTTAAAACGTGCTTTCACGCGCTTACATTGTTTCGGCACCATTCAATGGGGCTTCCTTTTCACCGTTATATTGTTTATACTGATCATATGTGCCGGCGAATCAACCTTTTGCAGATATTGTTTATTCTTCATCATGACATTTTTCCTTTTGGTTGCAGTCAAAAATGCAAGGGTTGCTAGAGAGTCTTTTAAATGGTGGGCAATAAATAAACAAAGATCTAGTTATTCATAGAGCAAATATCAAAAAAGAATTCATGTAGCTGACCTTATTTGTTTAGAACAAGGCTAGAATGATGAATGATCTATCCTTTGAATTTAGCTATGCAAGAGACTTTGCATCAACTCCATGCTTTCATTTCCACACACACATGATGATGACGATGAAAGAATTTAGAGCAAACCAAGGTTCATCTTGGGAAGCCATTGGTCCTAACTACCAGCAATAGGTTTTATAGGTTAACTTGGAAATTAGTTGAGTGCATTATATTAGAATTGAATACCAACATGAAATTATGTGGAGAGAATTCTGAAGTTCTAGGCTATGAATTCAAGAGAATTTTATAGTTCTTAAAGTGTGTTATGAGTCCATTTTTATCCACAATATACTTAAAAACATGAATGTTTTATTAACTCTTTTCTTGATTTCTTTTGACTTAATCAATATATCACTATTATTATGATGCTTTTATTTTATTTATGGGTTGATAGACAACATGCTAGCTTAAAGGTACACCTTTAATGCATTTCAAGTTGGCAAGTGTCTCAACACACTTCTTAGGATTGAAATAGTCTAACTAAGTGAGATATACTTCACCATCTTTGACTTAAATATATACTAGTTTAGCTATATATTTATAGTATATATCTATATTTTCACTAAAAGGATCTTTTCCCTTCACAAAAAATCAAATCTTAGGATTGATTATTCTTAACTCATGAACAAGGGGGATTTGAGATAGAGGTTTAAGTCATCAAGATATGTTCATGAGTATAAAATGTAAATTACGTATCATGGAAGATGCCCAGGGTGCTAGGAATTAACAATGCCACATGATAGTTTTATTAACTATTAAAATATAAGTGATAATGTTGTTAATTAGAAAAAGCTAGAATATCCATAAAAAGTGGGTTGTTAAATATCGTCAATTATTAAAGATCTTAGGATGACTTTGAAAAGATCCAAGAAAGTTTTGGAAGGTCTAAATCAAATCTCAATATTACTTTAGAAAAGCTAAAGTAGAGTTGGAGAAACCATGAAACATGTATATATTGATTTAGAAATAATTTGTTTGTTGTGCAAGTAACCACATGTATTTATTGTGATGAAGATTAATAGAATTGCATTCCCTTAGTGTTTGCCCTAGTTTGGTAAGGACTTAGGAGTCATTTTCTATTTTATTGTTTTTGTCATAATGGCATGAGATGTGTGGTTTATTTTTCTACTTTGTTGTGCTAATGTTTTTTTTGTGATTTCTTAACCTCAATTTTCCAACACATGGTTTGTTTATCCCAGGACTGTGAGTGGGTAGGTGCCAAAGTAGGTGTTACCTGCATTTTGGTAGGAGGCTACAGAACTAGTGGATAGGTACTTTGTTTAGAAATTGTAAGAAAATCATTTTGTGTTCCTTTGCTGTATGAAGGAATCATATCTTGTCAATTTACCAATGTTTTCTCTTGAGTCTCCACTTAGGCCTTATTTTGGCTCTGTGACAAGTAGCACGTTCGAGGGACTTGATGCTGCCGCCAATTGTTCATAAGTACTACCAACACAAGGTGTGTCTTGTGATAGGTATGCAGGGGGACCTAGGGGCCTCTTCCTCTATGCCCCTTGATGAGTAGCGAGGTACCCCTATGCCCAACCATATGAATCACAAGTGTTCACACACGATCTAGTCAAATTTTGTGGATGGAACTAGTTATGGTATCTAGATCATTAGGCTTTGATCACAGTTCGTTGTCTTCCCACTTAGACTAGTGGTAACTTTGTCACATATGGTTTAGTCCAAAGTGAGGCATATGATGTTGTCTAATTCTATGCTTCTCCTAATGACGATAAAGAGATAAATTAACTAAGCTAATGAATAGTGGAAAATAAGATCTAAACTAGCCTAGGTCACTTAACACAAGTACCCGTCACTTTCTTGAACACATCCTAAACACTTATAGCGCTACTGGGCTACCAAACGTTAAGCGTTGCTAGGTTACCAAGCACTATATGTATGTTTGAAGTGGTCGTGCTTGTGTTCATTAACAATTAGAAATTAATTTCTTAATTTAAATGCATAAAAGTAAAGTGAATGAAAGTAAAGTGCATTAAAGGAAACATTAATCTATTCTCAGTGTTGCAAGGATTGTCAAAAGAGTTTGTTTTATTCCCGTCACACTACTATGCTCAAGTACATTAGTGTTCGAACAAAGATCCGTACACACTTAGACTCTTACTGTGGGCACTCAGAAAATATTCTAACTTTGGAGAAAACAAATTGTAAGAGCTTTGCTACTTTGACTGAAAAGCTATATGGAAATTATGAGCCCGAGTGTTATATTTATAGGTTGGACTATAGCCTGCAATGTTGAATATCCAATGTTGCACCCTGGCCCTAACGTTGTGCACCCGACGTCACATATCCAATGTCAGGGCTTAGATGTCGGGGCACCAATAATAAGGCTCTAAAATAAGGGTTTGATACAAGGCTTTGATGTTAAGGCTAGGCAAATCATGACTCATCATACCCCCATGACTAAATGAGAACTCATCCTTGAGTTAAACAAAACAAGGAGCAAGTCTCTTACAAAATATTGGGTAGGTATGGGATTATTGACTAACATACAAACTGACTCAGGTGGAATAGATAGACGTTGAGTGTCCAAGTGCATGGAGTTACAAAATTGGGTGTTCATGATAAGAGAAGTGAACACCTTGGAAAAAACTAACATCTAACACCTCCTGGTAGCTGAAGAGAGAATGATGAGTCATGGTCTGTTAGGTCCTGTTATCGGACCCCTATTATCAAAACCCTGATATAAGACACCAGGTTTGACTCCTGTTATCAGACCCCTATTATCGGTCCCATATATGAGGCCCCATCGACGCATCCACCCATGTGTCGATGCGGCCTCGTTTATGCAAAGTCTATTTTTAGCTATAAATAAGCATGCACCTGCCACACTTAGGCATCTTTTGAGTAGTTGTAGCAAAGCCCTTGTAGTTTTTTTTGTAGGAGTTAGAATATTTTCCCAAGTGCATGCCCGCAGTGTGATGCTTGTAATTGTACGACACCTTTATTCAAGTGTGATGTACTTGGACATGCACATGATTGGCAATAAAGATCAAGATTACTTCATCATTGCAGCATTCACTTAGTTTTAATTATTTAATTGTTATTTTTATTTATTGTTTTCTTAGTTAATATTTCTTTACCATCATTTACTATTATTGTTGTTAACTGCAGAATGAGTACGACTTAATCACGAGCATTTAAGTGTGACTACTTGGTAACCTAGTAGTGTACTTAGGATCTACACTTGGTAATCCCAGTAGTATTTGTGCAGGAGGTCCAAGATGTGTACGGATGATTAAGGAACGGATGCTCATCGCATTTAGGCTAGCTTAGACTTCATTTCCTATTGCTTATTATTTTAATCAAGATTATTTTCCATTGTCTCTAGTAGTAGCACTAGTTTAGAATCACATCATATGCCTCACTCTAGACTAAACCATATGTGACAAAGAAAATACTAGTCCAAGTGGGAAGACAATGAACTGCGATCAACATGTAACTATCTAGATACCATAACTATCCCATCTACGGAGTTCAACCGGATCATGCGTGAATGCTCTTATTCGTATGGTTGAGTGTAGGGGCACCTTGCCACTCATCATTGGTGCCGTTGCTGGGGATAGTGCTAGTTATTTAGATTAGTTATATCATACATGATCGCTGTAACAAGTGTTAACAATATATCCTTTAGAAAAGAAATTAAATTCAATTCAATTAAGTCACACACGGTTCACAACAATGTCTCTCTCACAAGACTATGACAACATAACAACTAGTAGGGCAACTCATTGGAGAACTAACAAATTATATGATAATGAAGATGAAGTTTGGAGTACCCAATCTGATGTAGGGGTCTCTTATGAGCATCAACGCAAACAACATCATCCCAAATCACAACTGCATAACATACCTAGTGACGATGAACCCATACTGGCCACTACAAGCTTAACGGAAATACAAGAGGCTATTTGAATACCTTGCAGGCATCGTAAGGAAAGCCGTCTACCCCCGCTTGACTTAAACAACTTTCCTAAGTTTTTAGGAGGTTATGATTTAGATCCCCAATATCATCTACAAGCCTTCCATGATGCTTGTACATGGAATGACATTGATAATGGATGGCAAAAACTTAAGCTCTTTCCTCTGACACTCATTGGCCAAGCAAAAGTATGGTATAGGTCATTAAAACAAAAATTAATTCGACGTTGGCTGACAATGGTAGAACTCTTCAATGAAAGATATCAAACCTATGCAAGAGTGTCAGCCTTGAGGAGACAAATCCAAGAATGGAAACAAGCACAACATGAACCCTTGGACATGGCCTTAGAAAGATATTATGCACTGTTAAACAACTGCTTAGGCCATGGGTTCTCTGAGGAAAGGCTAATGTACCATATCATAGATGGACTCCGTAATGAAACAAGGGAGACCCTAGGGATGTACGCCCAAGGTCAACTATATGAGCTACAAACCCATCAACTCCAAGAGCTTATTAAGCGGGTAGCAAAAGAAGAAGGAGAAATAGCTAAATGGGAGAATGTTGAAAGTTCTCAATAGGACCAAAATCTCAACTTAACAAGGGTCCATGATCATGAAGAGGAGAAATCAACTCACTTCAAGGAGGTGGAATCATCTTTGCCAATCCTACGATCACTAGATGAAATTGAGGCAAAGGTCAATAAGATGATGGACTGGGTACATGAAAGATGTGGAGAATATGCCAATGTTATTAGAGGAAGAACCATGATGAACCAAGAAATAGGACAAAACACCACTAGATAATCGAAAAGAAGGGTTAAAGAGAATAAAAATAAGAACTCAACTGTCAATTTCACATATCGATGCAACGTTTGTCTGTATGATCACCCCAAAGGCCAATGTCCAATTTTGCCACATTTACATGAGCATTGGGGAGGAATGTTACATCCAAATTTCATACAAAAATATCAGGTTCAACCACAGTGGAAAAAACCTCAGTTGTGGGGGAGGCCACCGCCAACTAGACCATACCCTTCGTATGTCCCAATGCCAAATGCTTATTATGTTCAACACACTGTTTCTCCAATGGGATTAGCATCCTCTACCTCATTGTTATCATTCTTCCAAGTACTATCCACCCATATCCTCTCCAACAAGATCATCACCTCATGTGCCTTACACTTCTCCTCAACCTCACTATTCTCATACTTCATCCTCTTCTACATTACCACCAGCTATGCCAGAAGATTTTGCACCACAACACCAAACCACAAATGTTACTTGTGCTGCTACTATCAACAGTAGTGGAGGTCCTCCACAATGTTGAAAGCATCCTTTCTTTAAGCATGATCGTAGAAAGAGACAGCATAGTTTTGAAACCACTGCATCCACCAACTCGGCATAAGTTCAACGCTGTGATGCATCTTCTTCCTCAAAATCAATGCCTCCTGTTACGCTATCTGGGCCACCAATTAACACTCCAACCACCATGGGGCCCAATGAATATTGCCACATGGGGAGACATGTTGATCCTTGCATACCATCTTACGGTCACAAGTACCATAGTGGGTCAACTCCTTATAAATTAACCACATCTTATAACTTGCCCAACTATGTCAACTCTAATCAAGTGTGTGAACCCCAATGGGGTAAGTGTGACTGGGTCTTAATATTTCCAACATGTAAGGATCCTAACCTTTCATTTATTAATTCTAGCCATGCTCAACCATTTAGTTATGGGGGGTATCCTCCATTCTAACAACA
>MNCI01007539.1:38586-62055 GCA_015680685.1 Gnetum montanum
TCTAGTTATCTCATACACTAGTTCCTTTAGGAAGTGAAGTGGCATTTAGAACGTTCGTTGTCTTCCCAAGTACACTTTTTGGGCTCAAGGGTATGGTTTAAGTGTAATTGAGGCATATGAATTTTTATCATTTTATGTTTTATGGATGTAATATCCTACAACAAGAATAAATGATAGAGTAGATTGAAACTAATGTCTATTGCCTAGCTAGCCTAACACAAGTAATCGCCCCACTTTCCTGGACACATCTTGAACACATATAACACTACTGGGCTACCAAACATTAAGCATTGCTAGGTTACCAAGTACTATATGAATGCTTGACGTGGTTGTGCTTGTGTTCATTAATTGTTGGAATTAAATTACTTAATCAAATGCAGTAAAGTAAAGAACAAGAAAGTAGAATGCATTAAAGAAAATATTAAGCTATTCTCAATGCTGTAAGGATTGTCAAAAGAGTTCATTTTATTCCTGTCACATTGGTGCGCTCAAGTACATTAGTGCTTGAACAAAGAATCGTACACACTTAAGACTCCTTCTGCAAGCACTCAAAAAATATTCTAACTTTGAGGAAAATAAACTGCAAGAGCTTTGCTACTCTAAGTAAGAATGATCAAAAACTTCAAAAACTCACTCAAAATGGGAGCCTAGGCATGGTATTTATAGGCTTGGGGAATATCCCTTGACGTTAGATATTTGATGTTGAATCTAGGCCCTGACATCACGTACGTGACATCGCGTACCCAACGTTGCAGCCAACATAAACGATGGTTCATCAATACTACTAGGCTACCAAATGTTAAGTGTTGCTAGGTTACCAGGCACTATATGTATGCTCGAAGTGGTCATGCTTGTGTTCATTAACAACTGGAAATTAATTGCTTAATTTAAATGCATAAAAGTAAAGTGCATTAAAGGAAACATTAACTATTCTTTGCAAGAATTTTTACAAGAGTTTGTTTTATTTCCATCACATTGCTACTCTTAGGTACATTAGTGTTCGAACAAAGATCCGTATACACTTAGACTCCTATTGCAGACACTCAGAAAATATTCTAACTTTGGAGAAAATAAACTACAAGAACTTCACTACTTTGATTGAAAAACTATATGGAAATTGTGAGCCTAAGTGCTATATTTATAGGATGGAGTATAGCTTGTGATGTTTAATATTCGACATCGTGTCTTGGCCCCGATGTTGTGTACCTAATGTTGCATATTCAACGTTGGGACTTTGACGTCGTCAGGGCATCAATAACAAGGCTTTAATACAAGGCTTCGATAATAAGGCTCCAATGTCAAGGCTTTGATGTCAAGGCCAGGAAAATCATGACTCATCACCCCCTCAGGTGCAAGAGGGGGCTTGGTTGCTAGAGTCTAAGGGTCTACCTATGAGGCTGGAGAATCTTGACGTTAGCTAGTTATTGGAGGATGCGATGGCTTGGGCTAGGGAAGACGAGCAGAACCATTAGGAGGCAATTATAATATAACAAATAAGGGACATCCACGCTAAGATGTAGGCTAAGCGATGGTGACATTAGAAGGAGTTAGAGCTCATGTGGTGGCAAGTTGAGCATTGCAAAGCCCAGAGGTGGCAAGAGCAGGAAGAGGAACTGCATAGCTAGGTTTGGGAAGAAATTCTATAGGAGGAAGAGGAACTGAGGTGCTAGGAAGCTACCAAAAAGGAGGAGGTTGATAAGGATTTATTGGAAGAACTACAAATGCAGTTATGTTTCGAGCAGGCTCAAAAGGTGGAGGTGAGGTGATGGCTATTGAATGGCCCCTGCTCTTAGATACTTATGGACATGAATAAGAAGGCATCATGGGCTGATTTGAGGAGGTATATCCAGTTAATTGATGCCAAGTACCATCCTAATAAGACCAAAGATATGCTGGAAAGTGTTCGCCAGAGGATTTCCTTGAGTTCCAACAGGTGATGAATTTTGTTGCTTCTAAGCAACTTTGAGTTATTCTGGACTAGGTCTACTTCAAGGTGGCCCATAGGTGCCATTGTTCCTCCCTACCACATTACATTGAGGGGCTTCTTCTATCTCTAGTTTGTGTTTTTTTTTTGCCTTGGTTAGTGTATGGGTCTAGTTCTGTGGATCTAGGCCTTGTTGGGCTTTGTCTTTCCCCCAGATTTTGCTATGTTAATCCGGGGTTGATGGTTTGAGGGTTTAGGACATTTGAATAGACCTAGTAGGGATGCCTATTGCGGGGGAGGACCTCTCCCTAGTTTTTGGATGGGGTCATTGTTGTAAATATATTGGTTCTACTTTGATGTGGTTTATTTAATTTTTTGATTAAATGACCCCATCCCTTATCTTGTATTATGACCGTGTTATATTATTTATCTTGCCTTGGTATCATGACCATAGTTCACACATATATAAAATTTATCATGACCAAGAGGAACTAATAGTTAGCGTCTCAACCTAAAAAAAGACTTAACATGAAAGGAACGTTATCTTTGGAATAAATGAATTTCATCAATACCAACCAATTGATAAATGATATCTATAAAATCATTGTCTTAGATGTAATGAAGAGAAAGAAATTAAAAAAAAAAAGAGACAAATAGAAAACCACAAGGTATTAAACACTAGTTTTTATATCTAAAAGTCTTCAAATCAATTCAAACAAGAATGCAAATGTATTAATGTTGTGATTATTAACATCAATGTGTATGATTAGTTAATATATTATCCTGTGAAAAGGTGTGTCTCTCTTAAAAAATGTGTTTGGTCATCGTTGTAAATATGTTGGTTGTACTTTGATGTGGTCTGTTTAATTTTTTGATTAAATAACCCCATCCCCTATCTTGTATTATGACCGTGTTATATTATATATCTTGCCTTGGTGTCATGACCACAGTTCACACATATATAAAATTTATCATGACCAAGAGGAACTAATAGTCAACGTCTCAACCTAAAAAAAGACTTAACATGAAAGGAATGTTATCTTTGGAATAAATGAATTTCATCAATACCAACCAATTGATAAATGATATCTATAAAATCGTTGTCTTAGATGTAATGAAGAGAAAGAAATTTAAAAAAATAAGAGAGACAAATAGAAAACCACAAGGTATTAAACACTAGTTTTTATATCTAAAAGTCTTCAAATCAATTCAAACAAGAATGCGAATGTAGTAATGTTGTGATTATCAACATCAATGTGTATGATTAGTTAATATATTATCCTTTTCATATATTATCCTTTGAAAAGGTGTGTCTCTTAAAAACGTGTTTCTTGGGTTTCAAAAGTAATAAAAGAGACTGCACTGACTTGTTTCTTATAAACAAATACAACACATAAGAGACACATGATAACTATGGGTTACAAAGTACAGATACGCTTTATTGTTCTGAGCTGATGGTTTCATATTATTATTCAATATTTAGTTTATTGTATTCCACTAAGTCATTTGGAGCTCTGTCTGTATTGACATAACTGTGCGTCTTTGTATTTGTGGTTTGGTGTTTACTATTTTGTACTTCTATTCGGTGCACAAACTATGAGGCTTATTATGTGTGTTCAACTAACTGATTTATGTTTTATCTTATGTATCATAATCGTGGACTCCTTTATGGTCATATATCTGCGGTTTATCCATTTGTTCAACTTATGATTTTATGCTTAATAAACTTTGTTCTTGTGGACCTGAAATTCCAACATAGTAATGAAGGTACGCTTAGTTTGTTAAGTATGTTGTTTATGTGATTAAATTGTGAATTAAGTCGATGCCATTAGAGACTTGGGTAGCCATATTCAATGCACAACATTCTATTTAATCGCAAGTTCAACTGCGAAAGGGGGCACACTGAACATTTCACATTTGCGTTTATTGAGCTCTTGATTTTTAGTGATTGTGCATCCTAAAGCAGTCCTTCTCTGGCACTATTTGTGGCTTGCAAAGGTTTCAACGTAGAGAGCTGTTATTAGTTTTGTTTCTGTGCTATTGTTGTTAAGGGTTTACTTGCTCCAATCTTCATCGCTACTGCATCCTCCCTTAAATCATTGCGCTAGTTAGTTCCTTGTATTTCATTGCTTTTATTAACCTTAATTTAACTATTCTCAGTTGTTCTAAGAGATGCGATAGTTGATTGTGTCATCTTGCATTTTTCAAAAGTTTTACTGCGCCGAAGAGGAAGTAATCTTTGTTGTTGTCAATGAATCCTCACCCGCTAAGTGTATGCAGGGCTAGTGTTCTATATCAGCTAGTTCTTCGTATAACTAGTTTTCTGTACATTGTTTAACAATCTTCAATTTATCGAGGTCATTGGAGGTAGACTTGAGTGAAAATGAAATCAAACCATACGTTTCTCTCCAAAGTTTTAGGTTATGATTCATAATTTTACACCCGAGTCTGCCAAGTGAATACCCAAGGATTTACTCTTATACCTTTTGTGGGTTTGGATCCTTCGACAATCAACATGGAGGTAGTTGCTCTTGCTTTGCTGACTTGCCATGAAGGGTGGGTTTTATACCACCATGAAGGATGATTTAGGTTTCTTAAGATCTCTTCTAAGTGTTTGTGGTTCTACTTCAAAACCGTAGCAGGTAGTGGTGCTTTAGAAGTAGTCAATATCAATCATACAAACCTCTTGTACATGTTTAAGGACACCACTAGCTTCACAAAGGTAGAAAAGATGCTCTATGAGTATCTTCTTATTTAGTAGCTACAAAAACTAAGATAGCATTTGGTAGAAATAATCTCCCCCCACTGTATGGGATATGAAAGTGGACTCAACATGAAGGGCACTTACTCTACTACATGCTCAACTATGGTTGAAGTAGGACATTGACTAGTTTCACATCCTAAAGTAGGAAATAAAGTAGCAGATAAGGTTATGCTACTTTTCTTATTCTTACATATTATTTATATACATATATATATGGGTTGAGTTGAGTTTGAGGTGGTTAAAATTGTCATATGGACTAGGGATCTTACAACCCTAAACACCCTCTACACTGCTATGATTTGTAATTTAGAGATATGAAACATGGAGAAACCAAAAAAGACTAAAATAAGATGAATTCTCATGACTTCTCAAAAGAGATAGTCAAATATTGCAAATGCATTGATATAGGAAAACATGCTTTGTTGGTAGATTAAAGGCTATTCCCCTATAGAACAAGGGGTAAAGGAGTTTGGATTACAAGTCCCATGATATCTTAATAATTACGAAAGAACTACATGGCCCTAATTCCTTATGTACTATGTCATAAAGATATGTAGGCTTGTTGGAGAGGCTTTGCCTCTTGGGCTTAGGCCACTACCCTTCTCTATAGGGCAAGGCCTAGAATTAGATGCATTAGAGTTTGAAATGCATCTTAACTCTCTTAAGAAAATGATGTCTTAGGTGTATGCTAATACTCTTGAATATGTTGTATGTATTACATTGGTTTGGTTACTTATATGATTATAAAGGCATGCTTGTGATGCTTCTAACCATTGACTAATGTGTGGCATGTAAGTTTTGTACTTATGTTGTGCTTGCATGTTTTTGAGGACATTGAGTTGTAGTTCACCTTAAGTTCACTTTGAAACACTTGACTACCTTAAGAATCCTGCATGGTGCTGAGCATTGCTTTCCTAGAGTAGTGTTGTTACACTTAGTCTGGAAGCTAGGGTTTTAATTTAAGTGGAAGACACATTCAAACACTTTTATAAAGTAGTTTTGAGTGATAAATGAAATGCCTAAAAGATGAGTGAATAGATCTTTGTCCTATCCTTGGTTCAAGTGGAAGATGCATTCAAACACTTTTGCAAAGCAATTACAAGTGATAGATGAAATGTCTAAAAGATGATTGAATAGATCCTCGTCTTACCCTTGTAGAGGAATAAGTTACATGAACAATTGTTGCAAGTAGATGATACATACATTGCTTACCTTGAGCCAAAGGAATCTAAATGACTCTTATGTTTGTCAGTTACAAAAATAGTTATCACAAGTGGATGATACAATCATATGTCATCTACTTGAAATAGAAATGGCTAAATGTTTTAAGTGTTGATTGATTCCAAGGAAGTTCTTTTCTTGGTAGGATGAGCTCTATCACAAAACAAAAATGTGATCTAGCTCAAAATGTTTTACTAAGAAATTATGTGGTGTACCAAGGAAAAGCTTTGCATGAGCTCTAATTTGTGCAAAATAGTCATGTATGCCCAAGTTAGTTATGGTAAATTGTGGGAGGAACACATTCTCTCTTATTGATTGATCCTTGTGATAGTTTAAGATGGTGATTATCCTGCATTTGATATGAGATAATGTATGGGATTGGTATTTCTTGTTAAAATAGATTGTTGTTATTATGTGACTGATGAGTGGCAAGGTACCCCTACACTCAACCATACGAATACGAGCATTCATGTGCGATCTGGTCAAACTCCAAGGACTAAGTGCTCACGTGCCTTAATGGAACACTCAGGGTTAATCAATCATTGTCTTTCCAAACTTACTTGTATTGTCACGGTTGTATGGTTAAGTAAGCTTGAGGTATGTGATTTTTATAGCTTTTGTCTTTTTATGTCCTCTGCTAATAAGGAGAGGGAGAGAGAACTAAGTGACTAATTTATCTTAACTATTCATTAACTAGTTTCTAGATGTTCCTAACACTAGTATCCATTTCCACTTGCCGTACACATCCTAAACCAATGCAACACTGCTGGGATTACCAAACGCTAATCGTTACTGGGTTACCAAGCACTACATGCATGCTTGAAGTGGTCGTACTGAGTGTATTTAATTAAGAGGATCGAAGGTTGAGAGAGAAATTAATTAACTAAGGAAGCATTAAATATTTAACAATAATTAATTACTAATTAGCTTAATCTGTATGCTGCAAGGTTTATCATAAAGTTCGTCTTTATTGTCGTACACAAATGTGTGCTCAGGTACAAATTGCTCGAATAAAGATCCGTTCACTCTATGACTCCTATTGCGGGCACACAGAAATTATTCTAACTCTGGAATGACTAAACTACAAGAATCTGGCTAAGGGTCTAACTCTTACTATCTGAAACAAAGGGTGCCGCCTCTTATTTATAGAAGATGAGGCAGGACGCGATATTGCGTATGCGATATCGCGGTTTATCATACCCCCATGACTAAATGAAAACTCGTCCTCAAGTTCCTTACAAAATATTGGGAAGGTATGGGATTATTGACTTGAATGACACTAATGGTGAATAGGGTGACCTGTGAATAGATCAACATTACAATACATGGCAACATTAGTGTTCATGACCACAAGAGTGAATACTATACACATTTGACATTTAGCCTTATTTGGCAGTTGAGAGAGAAGAGAGAGAGAGAGAGAGAGAGAGAGAAAAGGAGAAGATGTGTTGCTGTTGACGCTAAGATTACGCTTTCTATTGTCTATCCATAAGCGCATCATCAATCTTGTTCCTTGCATGACTGTTCCAGCACCAGTCCATCCTGAGTGTTTCCTCTAGGTCTAGTCCATTGCTGTATGATTGCCATCTGCACACACAACACAGTCACATATGAGCAAGGATAAGTAAGTCACAATACAGTGCATACCTTGCTTCAGTGTAAGGTCCATTGGCTGAGTTGTGATATGGCCGATATGGATTCTAGAGATATAACACTAGTGACTACCCAAGGTGTGGGGGGGGGGTTAGAAAAAATTGAAAAAATTGCACTAGGGCCCTCATGACTAAGAGTGATCCTCTGGTAGCGATAGAATGGAAAAAGATAAGGAATAAGAAAGATGGAGAAAAAGAAACAACGACAATGCTGATAAAATGGATGTCAGAGGTGGAAATGAACAAAAAAAATGTTGATTGCGGAAGTGTTTAAGTGAAAGAGGTTAACTGATGTACCAAATAGGAATGCAAGTGGGTCCTCCTCAAAGCAGGCTCATGCATTTATGCCCTAACAAACCCACATTCAAAGAGTTCGTAGGCTCGGGAAATGTCATTTAGGAGCAAGAGTTAAAGACTTAACCCCAAGAATTCACCAAGGAGAAAACAATGCATCAACCAAAATATATACTATTGATACAATTGGAAATGAGGTGGCAAATGGAAAAAGAATGATGGGAAGAAGAGAATGGAATGTAGTCCCAAGAGTAAGGTGGTGTACAGTCCCTTGTGTATTTATGGTTAATGTGATTGAGTAGATCTTGTTCCAAATCTAGCCTCAAACAATCCACATCCAGTGACTTCACATTAATACACTTGGCCAATCCATCCACTTGAAGTAACAAGAATTCTTCCACTAAAGAGTCACCACCATTCCAAGGAAACGAGAAAGGGAAAAGTAGGAAGTGAGAAAATGCCTTAGTTAGAGGGAACATGTTTGTTTAGTTCCATAACTAGTGCTTGTAGCCCAGATGATTATTGTGTCTAAGGGGTGTGCTTTGAATTCTCACTTTTTTTTTGCGTAAGAACCACACCATGCAAGAACTTATTTTTATTAGCTCAGCTTCCCAATAATGAAGCAATGTCAGAATGGTAACGAAAAATAAAGAAGAAAACATCCAAGCACCCAAGAGAATGGCTAGCACAAGTGCATCAAATCCCTTTGAAGTCACACCCTTTTCAGTCCCTAAGTCCTTCCTCAGTTTGAGAAATGTCCAATCACCAATTCGTTAATAGTTTTATTATTAAGAAAGGGACCATACGATTCCAAGCCAAGAGAGACCATAGAAATTTATGAATGCATGGATGATGTGGACTCATTGCCTATTATATCAAAAGAACCATACCTTAGTATCAACATTATAACCTAAAGGTAAAAATCAAACATTAGCAATCAATAGAATATAATTCATACCACCATCGGGAGCACTTATTAGGTGACGAACCTAACAAAACAAACAAAGACAAAAACAAGAATAAACAAAACAAAAAACAAAAAAAAAAAGCAAGACAAACAATCACATAAAGAAATGAAAAAGTATAAACGATGTTGCAAAACAAAAATAATAAAAGTTAAAGAAATGTGTAAAACAAAAATGTGTAAAATGAAAACTTAAAAAGGAATTGAGGGCCTCAATTGGTTAGCAGAGGTGGCCATCTTCCCCATGACTAAGTTGGAAGGGAGAGATCCAAAATAGTGAGCAAGGTCATCCCTTCTCAGAGGTATTATGTGCACTAACCATTCTAAATTCATGGAAAGGTTTGGTCTGTTGCACATTGACTAGCAATATCTTATCAGGGCTCTTAGGTTTGTATATGGTCATGACCCCTAAAGGAAAGGTTGTATGAATAATGTAAGGCCCTTCCCACAGTGTTTGAAATTTGGTGCATTGTGGTACATGTGTGAGATTCCAGTAGAGAACCTTATCTCTTGGTTGATACTTAACCTTTCGAATCTTCAAGTCATGACGTTGCTTATTATATGCCTTGTGCAACTCATTTGATGACAGGGCATCTAATTAGTTTTCTTCTAGCACGTTTAAAGTTTCCAACCTTTGTTTTTGTGTTAGATTAAGATCAAGGTGGAGGTCACAAGCCATTGATAGTGTATAGAGCTCAGTTTGAATTGGAAGCATTGGAAGCTTTTCATACACTAACTCATAGGGAGAGTAGCTTATAGGGAGTTTCCAAGTGGAGCGGTATGCCCAAATGATCTCATTCAGTTTAGCGCTCCAATCTCACCTATACTTGCTAATTGTCCTTGTTAATATTTTAATGATCTCCCTGTTGGTGACCTCGGCTTGTCCATTAGCTTGGGGGTGATAAGGTGTAGTCAATTTATATTCAACCCCTAAGCGTTGCATTAACTTCCGAAAATTTGCACCTGTGAAATGTGTTCCATTATCTGAAATAAGTGCACGTGGCACACCAAACCTATTTACAATTTGTTGTTACACAAATCATGCAACTGTAGATGATGTGTAGTCCGTAACAATAGCTGCTTCAGCCCATTTCGTTAGATAGTCTACAACAACTACAATGTAGGCTTTTCCATTAGACATTGGTGTAATGGGCCCCATAAAGTCTATTCCCCAAATGTTGAAGGGTTGTAATGGTTAAATCCATTGTTGCGGATCCTCCATTCTAGCGGTCATTCCCCCATCACATTGACAACGCTCACAAGATCGGACAAATTGATGGACATCTCGAAATAATGTTGGCCAGTATATCCTGCAAGAAGGATCTTAATAGCCGTTTGTCTCCCCACATAGTAACCCCCACAAGGGCCCTCATGAGCATCTTGGAGAACTCTTAGTTGGTCTACCTTGGGCACGAACCATCGAACCAAGCCATTAGGACACACTTTGTAAAGTTTTCCGTTGATCTCCATGAAGTACTTGGATCTGTGAAGAAACTGTTGTTTCTTCCTAAAGTCTAGTTCCTGTGGTGTTTGTTGGGTAAGGAGATATGTGAGAATGCTACTATACCAGTTCATCTCCGTGGGTTGGTTATTCACTACACCGACAAAGAGGGCTTTATCAAGAAAATGATTAGACATTACATATTCATCCTCTTTGCTATCCCATCGCAACCAAGATAAATGATCTGCAACTACATTCTTGGTGCCTTTTCTATAAACCATCATTAAATTGAACTCTTGTAGGATTACCAGCCATCGTATAATACAAGGGCTAACGGTTGGCTTGTTCATGAGGAACTGGATTGCACTATGATCCATGTGGATGAACACTTTGTAACCTAACACATAGTGCCTAAACTTATCTAGTGCAAACACTACAGCCATTAATTCATTTTCTGTAGTTGTGTAGTTAAGTTGTGCACCGACGATACTCCTACTTGCATAGTGGATGTAGTAAGGACATTTTTGGTCATCTAAGTATGTAAGTACGACTCCTAAAGCATAATTGGATGTGTCAGTCATTATATGGAATAGTCTAGACCAGTTGAGAGCTTTCTACAAGATTTTGTTTCAAGGCTTGGAATGCCCATTCACATTCCCTAGTCCACTCAAATGGTATGTCCTTCTTTGTTAGCTCTACCAATGATTTGGCAATCTTGGAGAAGTTCTCAATGAATCTCCTATAGTAGCAAGTGTGTCCAAGGAATGACTGAATATCTTTGACAATTTCTGGTTCCTGGGTGATTCCTTGGATGACCCTAATTTTGTCTGGGTCTACCTCTATTCCTGCATGTGAAACCTTATGCCCAAGTACTACATCTTCTTGGACCATTAAATGGCTTTCTGCCAGTTGAGCCTTAAATTAGTTTCTACACATCTTTTCAGCACTTGCTCTAATCGGTCCAAGGCTTGATTGAAACTTGCTCCATAGGTGGAGATGTCATCCATAAAGACTTCTACTCCACTCCCTATCTACTGTTGGAATATGCTTAGAACTAGACGTTGAAGCGTGGTAGGAGCATTGCACAAGCCAAACAACATTTTTTTATATGCAAACATTCCCCAAGGACTGGTGAACGTTGTCTTGGCTTAGTCTTCTAGGGCTATCCATATTTGGTTGTATCCACTATAGCCATCCAGAAAACTGTAATAGCGATGCCCTGCTATGGTGTTTAAGACTTGGTCAACGAATGGCAGTAGAAAGTAATCCTTAAACGTTGCCATGTTCAGCAGCCTAAAATCTATGCACACCCTCCATTTGCCTCCCTTTTTAGGCATGATCACCAGAGGGCTAACCCATTCGCTATCAGCAATGGGATATATGAACCCAGCCTTAAGAAGCTATTCTATTTCTTCTTGTACTACTTGTTTCAATTTTGGGTTCAATCGTCTCTGCGGTTTTTTTTGAGGTTTCATGGAGGGGTCAGTGTAAATCCTATGCTAGCATATCCTAGGATCTATTCTAGTTAATTCGGGATATGACTAGGCAAAGGCTTTTGACCACTTTTTTATTACTTTCAGCAGTCTTTCTTTTTGTTTAGAAGCAAGTCTTGTGCTGATGATTATTGGTTTTCCATTTTCAAGGGTCATATATTCCAGACCGGTGGGCAATGGTTTCAAATCTAGGGGCTATTGTTTAAATTTTTCAAGAATTACCAACTTCTCGTAGTTGATGTTTTCAAGGTTAAGGCTTGGAAGTTGGCAGTGGACTTTTTCTAGTGCATTTATGCTTTCAATATAAGCGTTAGTTATTCCCTCAGTTAGTTCCATGCATGTTAGTGAGTTGTTCTCTTGATCAGCCATCAGCCATTGGGTGTCTTCTTATTGTGTGGCTGTTGCATACAGGCACTTTTGTATATTAATGTCTTGTGCACACAGGTTGCATTCAGGCAATGCTAAACTTTGCACAACCCATGATCTCTACACTCAATTGCACCCTATATCACTGTATGCAATGCATGGAACCTTCTTTTTCTCGATCTTTCCAAAGGTGTTCTTTTTAGATATTTCTAGGGAAAGATCGTAGATTCCTAGGCATGCATCTATAGTACTTAGCCATGCCCTTCCCATTATTATTGGGAAGTCCCCTTTACCGTTGTTCACTTGTATAACTAGGAAATCAGTTGGGTACGACCATCCACACACTGTGGTAACGATGTCCTCCACTAGTCCCAAGGGAATAGTGATGGATTGGTCAGCCAGCTCTAGGAAAATATTGCTCTTCCTTAATGGAGGCAGGTTCCAAGCTTTATACATCTCTTGTGATATTAAGTTGACTCTAGAACCTAAGTTCAGAAGAGCTTTGCATGGCTCATTCCTAGCGATTTGGAGATAGATTAGAGGGCTTCCAAGATTATAGAATTTCCTAGGAAGGTGGCCAACCTTAATCTAGTTAGTAACGACATGTGTTAACATAACTATATGCATTGAGCTTGGTGTTTAGTTTGAAGGGAGCTCTGAAGCCTTATTTGATGGAGAGGCATTTAGAGGTTCAACCGCTTGTGGTTGTGAGGGCTTGGTTGGACTATTGGTTCTGAAGAAAGGTCTTTTCTTTATACGGTTGTCAGAACCAATAGTGGGTTGAGGATTCATAGCCCTTGTGGCATTATGTTGCTGCGGTTGAGTAGGGAGTTCCTCTTGCATTGCTAGAGTGGGTGGTAATGGAGCTATTGGTGTGAGAGTGGCTGATGGATTTGAAGGATGGTATGTTTGTGGGTTATCTTCCCTAGGAGAAGGAGTTCTATAATACTCACGAGCTTGGTAGTGATGCTGTGGTGTAACATGACCAACAGAGTTACATGGAGAGATTGGATGCTGCACGTAGTAGCCATATAGGTCCGGTTGCTGGTAGGGGTATTTTTGCCTTGGTGGTGGCATCCCCCATGACTGTGGGTATTGCCATTGCTGATGTTGCTCGATGAGTTGTGGTGAAGTTTTGTTTAGATAATATGTTGAAGGTTGGTGGAACTGCCTTGGGTTACCTTGGGGATAAGGAAATTGTCGAGGTGCCTGCCATTTGTTAAGTCATGGGTTGAGTGCATACACCCTAGACTCTTATAGATGTGAGATTATTGGGCAACATCCCTTAGGATTCATATTGGCATATCTTACATCCACTGTCATTGTTTGTTTCTGAATCCACAACCTCTTCTATGATGGCCATTTTTCCCTTACCCTTGTTATGTGCATTGTCCACTTCTCTCTTTTTCTTTTTGTCATGGTCACTACTTTGCTCCTTAGACTCCTCTACAATTTTAAGAACAGTTTCAAACCTACTATCTAGGGAGTCCCACATTTGATCTACTTTTGTCGATACTTCTGTTGTTAACTTTTGGAGCGGCAAAGTTTTCCTATTCACCATCTCTTCGAGTGGTGACTCTTCTTCCTCCTCACAAAATATCACTTCCTTTTTTCGAAGGGAAGGATCTCAGTTGTATTCTTCTGCACTTTCTCTCTTTTCGTAGCTCACCTTCTTCCTTGGCTACTTTCTCTCGGTTGGCTTCCTTCTCTCTTTGATGAGACCTAAGCTCTGATAATCTTCCTTGGGCATACGTTCCAAGGGTTCTCCTTGTTTCATGCCTAAGTCCATCTACGAGATGGCGTAGTTGATCCCACTGCAAATAACCATGGCCAGGGCAACGATGTAACAATGCGTAATAGCGGCCCATGGCAGCATCCAAGGGTTCATGATTTCCTTGCTTCCATCCTTGGATTTGCTTTTGCAGGTTAGAAACTTAGGAGTATGTTTGGTACTTATCATTAAACAGTTCTAACATTGTACTCCATCTCCAGATGGATTCCGGTTCTAAGGACCGGTACCAAATTTCAACTTCTTTCACTAGTGTCCTTGGGAACAACTTCAATTTTGGCCATTCATTTTCTATGTTTTGTAAGGCACATGCATCGTGTAATGATTGTAAATGATTTTGAGGATCAGCGTTGTATCCCCCTTCAAATCGTAGGATGTTGTTCATGTCTAACCTCTTGATCCTAATATCCTTTTGGTGCCTTGTTGGAACTCTTACAGCCTCCATTATATCTAGCATGCTTCTCATTGTGAGTAGGGATTCTTCGTGATCATCTCGTTTATAGCGTCTATGGTGTCTACGCGGTTCCCTACTCTCCCTTCTTCTATGCCTTGATTCTTTAGAGTGCCCTTGTCCTCATTATTGACTGTCTCATCGATGTTTTTCACTCTGTTTTCCTTTATCCTCATGATTGGGTTCCTTATGACTGCATCCCGACATTGAAGGAGATGGTGAAGATGACGATGAGGGTGAGGAAGAAGGAGAACCATTGTCGTGATGATGTTTTCTACCTTCTCTTTAGTGGTCTCAGCCTCGATTGTGATTACGATTAGAACGTCCGTCCTTATTATGTGTTTTTGTTCCCTTGTTAAACACTTCGTGTTTGTGGGTATCAGAACCAGGGTTGTGAACAGTGGAGTGGAGGTTTTGATACACCACCTCTTGACCATCGTTAGGAGGGGGAACATCATTTTTTGGGGAACCTTTTGAGGCAGGTTCACCATCCTCAATTTCGCTCAAGACGTGCGGAGCGTTATGGGACCATTTACCCTTCAAGGATGTATGGTATCTCTCCTGTCGTAGGTCCCTTTGACGTTGCGCTTCTTTGGGATGATAGTCCCTTGTGTCATGATTGCATGCAATGTATTCTACATATAAAAGTGGCATGCCTATTCATGTGATAGCACGAAGGAGCATGTTGGGGATTGATCAGTTTGGAGGCAACACTATGTTATCCTCCAAGTCTCTCCAACATAGTTGTTCATCTTGGTGGAGAATAAAGGTGAAATTGGGTACATAATCATTGTGATGAGTATATACCACATGAAACTGTTGAGGAACTAGCAGATCTTGATTACATGTAGTATGCTGTCGAATGTCTCTTGTGTTAGTCCTAGGTGGTGAAGTGCTCTTATGTGAAGAAGAAGACATCTTATCTTGTTCAATGTGCAATGTACCATTGTCTTGTCCTTCTTTGATTAACCCTAAGGTTTGTTCTAGTGTCTAATGATATGAATGATTTCCTATGTTCTATGCAGTGCACAAACAACTAAGTCCTCTACAACGGTGCCAATGATGAGTGGCGAGGTACCCCTACACTCAACCATATGAATATGAGCACTCATGTGCAATCTAGTCGAACTGCAAGGACTAAGTGCTCATGTGCCTTAATGGAACACTCAGGGTTAATCAATCATTGTCTTCCCAAACTTACTTGTATTGTCACGGTTGTATGGTTAAGTAAGCTTGAGGTATGTGATTTTTATAGCTTTTGTCTTTTTATGTCTTCTTCTAATAAGAAGAGGGAGAGAGAACTAAGTGGCTAATTTATCTTAACTATTCATTAACTAGCTTCTAAATGTTCCTAACACTAGTATCCGTTCCCACTTGCTGTACACATCCTGAACTAGTGCAACACTGCTGGGATTACCAAACGCTAATCGTTACTGGGTTACCAAGCACTACACACATGCTCGAAGCAGTGTACTGAGTGTATTTAATTAAGAGGATCGAAGGTTGAGAGAGAAATTAATTAACTAAGAAAGCATTAAATATTCAACAATAATTAATTACTAATTAGCTTAATCTGTATGCTGCAAGGTTTATCATAAAGTTCATCTTTATTACCGTACAAAAATGTGTGCTCAAGTACAAATTGCTTGAATAAATATTCGTTCACTCTATGACTCCTACTGCTAGCACACAAAAATTATTTTAACTATGGAATGACTAAACTGTAAGAATTTAGCTAAGAGTCTAACTCTTACTATCTGAAACAAAGGGCACCACCTCTTATTTATAGAAGATTGAGGCAGGACGCAATATCGCGTGGCAGATGTGATATTGTAGCTCATTAGTGACTATTCTTGTATTTATTAATCTTGTGAAGAGTCTCTGGCTTGAAGGCCTTCAGGACCTCATAAATTGATGTTACAGTATGATGGGTTTGTATTAGTGTATTGTAAAACAAAAATTGGATTCTCACTCAAGGATCCTTCATTAATGATGTCTCATGTTTGTGGTGAGTGTTTTAATGACATCATTTTGGGGTAGTGATGCAAGTACAAAGTTCTTGGATGTTTCAGTATCTTAATTTTTTAATTTAAATTCTTCTCATTGAGGATTTTATTTTACTTGAGGAGTAGTTATTCTGAATGTGGATGGTGATTCATCCTTATGTGAAAGAGCATGATACATGATTGTTGACTTGTAAATGCTCAAATATAAAAATACACATGTGCTTCATTTGGTGACCTGCAATTAGTGAGTAGTGAGATATGTGATGATGCTTTTGACAGAATGGTAATTGTGGTGGATAAACCTTGATATTAATCACCTTTCTTCCATGTTCAATAGTTGGCATGGTCGAGAACTTGATGAGATTATCCTCTGCCCATGTGATAGTCACAGTGAGGCTAAAGTCCCAAAGATTCTTACTCATGCTAGTACTAGTCTACCACTGGGCATGGGGAGTGGTTCCTCTAATGTACAATGTAGTCTCCCCTTGAATGTTGAGGATCTACTCTATACTCCCACATAACTACCAAACTTAGAAGAAATTAATCACATATAAAGTGAGTAATTTTTGATCCAAGTTGAAAGGTTAGTATCATTTGCATGACAAAATGTAAGCCTTTTCTTCCTTCACTTAGGTTGCACTAGCATCTCTAAATATCGAGTGGATGCCAAGTTGAGTTCAACATTCATGCTTTACAATTGATCACTATAGCTATTAAACCTTCTTATCTAAAATTCTTAGATGGGATTTAAGTGTCTTGATACCCTTGATATTCAATATGCTCTCCATGTTTGATGGAGCGTATGAATAAAGACTTATGGTCCAAGGACATCACTTCTTTCAAGCAAGTAAGAGTGTAGGAAAATATGCATTGATGGTGGATCAAAGATTGTTTACCTTTGGAAAAGAAGCTAGAGAAGTGTAAAAGTTCTTATGGGTTTCATGCTATCTTAATTCACTTCTTGTCATTATTTAGAGATTGAGGTAGGCATTAATATGATAGGATTTATTTTTTCCAAATATTTTTCTTACTTATATTTTCATTTGTAGAGTATACAAGAGAACTTTAAAATATTCAACCCCATTTCAAAAGAAGAAATCACTAGAACATGGAGAAACATCCTTAATGCAGACTCATTTGAGGATGAACAAAAGCTAAGGGAGATAGTTTCTCATGTTCCCATTCCAAAAATAGAGTCATTTTGTAACAAAGATGATGTTGCTTTATAACAAATGATATAATTATTATAATAAGACCTATAGAAACATGTTGTAATAATAAATATATCCTTTTAGGTGATCTTTGGGGGTTTGACATGAGGTATTTATATTTGAGAATTAAAGATCGTTGATGAATTGTGGTTTGTCAGGTGTTGATATCGGACCCTTGATATCAGACCCTTGTTAACCAAATGCTAATATTGGACCCCTATTATCGAACCCCTAATATCTAATGAGTCTTGATATCGGACCCTCGATATCAAGTACACAATATCACGGCCTGGCTAGCGATATCGGATATGTGATATCATGGTTCCTATGTGAGCCTATAAATACACAATTGGGCGCACAGGAAAGTCATAGGAAAAGTTAGTGTTATAGTAGGATCTTTTTGTTAGTTTCAATTCCTCTCAATCCTTCTCTAAGTGCATGCCCGCAATGTGATGATTGTAATTGTATGGAACCTTTATTCGAGTGTGACGTACTTGGACATGCACATGATCGGTAATAAAGATTGAGATTACTTCATCATTGTAGCATTCACTTAGTTTAACTGTTATTTATTGCTTTCTTACTTAATATCTCTTTACCTTCCCCTCCTACCCCTATTATTAAATGTGAAATGAGTATGACTTAATCATGAGCATTTAAGTGTGACTACTTGGTATCTTGGTAGCGTACCTAGGACATGTGCTTGGTAATCCTAGTAGTAGTACACAAGGTCCAAGATGTGTACGAGTGATTAAGGGATGGATGCTCATCGCACTTAGGCTAGCGTAGACTCTCTTCACCCTTCCCCTATTAGCTTAATTAAAGTTATTTTCCATTGCCTCTGGGAGTAGCACTAGTTTAGGACCTCATCATACACCTCACTTTGGACTAAATCATACATGACAAAGCAAATACTAGTCCAGGTGGGAAGACAACGAATTGCGATCAATGAGTAACTATCTAGATACCACAACTAGCCCGTCTGCGAAGTTCGACCGGATTGTGTGTGAACGCTCGTATGCGTATGGCTGAGTGTAGGGATACCTCGCCACTCATCAATCATGCCATCATGAAGTTGAGGAGATGATAAAGGTGAGCAATGGGTGTTGAGTGAAATGAGATAGAAAGGTGATTGACCATCTCTTCTAGTTAAGTACATACCTAATCATGGTGGTAGTGTTAGATTATCTCTAAGGAATAGATGTCGAAGGAAGATAACCCTAAGGAATCCTTGTAGCATGACCCAAATACATCATTCCTACATTAACAAAGTTTCTTTGTTTATTTCTTTATGCATTTTTCATATTATATTCATTGTGCATATTGTTGAGTGTCACCTATATTTGACATTTACCACGACATCTAAAATGGTCCTTCTATGTCATGGTTACTGTAAGTACCTAAGCTTTCTAGATTTCCATCATGTTACAAATCTAAGAGGCTTGGGAGAAGTTAGATCCTTACCCTACCATGGTGTCAAAGAGAGTCCCTTGCACACACTCAAAAAAGAAAGCAAGGATTAAGTGCAAATAAGAATAGAAAATAAACCCAAGTAAAAATATTCAAAGACAGAAAAATTCTAAGTACTAGAAATAACTTATTGGTTGCTATGCACTTAAATTTATGATACTAAAAATCCTATTGGTCCTCCTTCTAGTACCAAAATTATTCTTGCAGAAATGTACTTTCTATTTCTACAAGGATACCTTCATGAACTAAGTCTTGAGATACTTGACATGTAGTCATAAAAAAATATTTAGATTAATGTAGCCCTCAATAAATCAATGATTATGAAACGAAGGGACACAAATCCTCTAATCAAATATGGAATTAGCCTACCGTACGTGAACTAGAAATTATAAGGAGGGATGTGAGATTTTTTAATGTTAAAATGATTAAGTGTAGATTATTAGAAAATAAACTCAATGTAAAATGAGTTGTGAATGTTGAAATAAAAGTGAAGTATAAAATGAATCCCTTAGTTTTGATGTGAAAGTTTTGATGTTAAAAGCGACTAAGCATAAAATGTTGAAAATTTGGTGAGTGTAAAATGTTGAAAATCCTATAATTTTTTGACGTGACGAGAGAGAAAAATTAACCAAGTGTAGAATGTGAGCACATAAGTGAAAAATCGAGAGGTTGTGTTGATGTGGGAAAAGATCCCAAATGTAGATGCTATATTGAAAAAAATAAGAAAGAAGAAGTAGAGCTTTTGCCTCCTATGGAGGGCCAAACCACAAATTGATACAAGAAGAGAAAATTTCATAGAGATAGAGAGGTAAAACTGATAAAAAGAGCTTAGATCTCAAGTAAAATATAAATTAAAAAGGAAAAATAAAACCTTTAAAGGGCTAGATGGGTGATGGAGAAGTTGTTGACATGGTCTAGAGTTGATTCTAGGTCAAAATTGAGTTGTTTCAACCAAGGTTCCCATCATTAATGAAATGGCTTAAAAAATGACATGAACACTTGAAATTTCTAACTTTGGAAGTGCTACAAAAGCTTGAAAATTCTATCTGTGGTAGTGACATCAAAAATATAAGAAGATGTTGAGGGTGACAGAAAAGCATGTAGGGCCTACAATGGCAGTAAGGGCTCGTGCTCTTGATCTTGCTTTGCTTTTTCATGTAGAAAACATTTGTGTTATGTGCAAAGAGATTTGACTCTTTGTTTTTGTTGTTCCAAGAAGCCAAATGTCCAAAAGTCCAAAAAAATCCCCAAAATTTTAGGTGTTTGACCTCTATTTATAAGCTTAGAATTGTCCCAAATTGGCAAATTGTCAAAAATTAAAACATGTTGAATCACACAAGAACAACAAAATTGCCAAAATCAAAAAGCATGTAGATCATGTAGAAATGACAAATTGTCAAAATGAAAAAATATGCAGATCACATGAAAATGTCAAATTGCAGAAATGGGAAAACACATAGATCACACAAGAAACATGTAGATCACGCAAGAAACATGCATTAGGGCCCATCAAAAGGTTTTAGAAGATTTTAGATAGGAGAATGATGTGTAGAAATGAAGACCCAAGTCTTTGAATTATGCAAAAAATCCAAAGTGGGTATAACAAAAGTAGTGCAATAACAATAGGGTGGTTGGAGAATTTCAAAGGCTTAACCTAATTAGTTTTAAGAGAACTAATGATCTAATTGCTACTCAAGAATTAATTGTGAAGATGGAGAAAGCCTTTGAAGTATTAAATTATTTATTAGTAGAAAAAACTTGTTTGCCAATGTATCGACTTTAAGAAAATATAGGACATTGGTGGAAAAACATACTTCAAGCTAAGAAATGGAATGTGCAATATGTTGAATGGATTAAATTTAAGAAAGCTTTCATAGAAAGGTTTTCCATCAATGCCTATCAAGAAAATGAAAATGAGTTTTATGCCCTCATTTAAGGTAACATATGTCATTGTATGATTAGGACAGTAAGTTCAACAAGATATGTAATTCCATTCCTCACATTCTAAAGGAAAAAGCAAGAGTAAGAATGTTTATCAAGGGCTTACACCCCCTGATTAGGATTTTCATTCTACTTTTGATTTGGTAATATATGAAGAATATTGAACTTGTGTCTAGGAAATTGATAATAATTAAATTAGTGATGAACCTAGGAAAGAAGAAAAGACCAAACCACCAACCCATAAAGGAAATGAGAAATCTAAGTAACCTCAAGTTGTTAAGGAAGAATAAGATGAGTAGTCAACTCATCTTGGTCAATTCAAGGTGGACTTTTCCAAAGAAAATTAAGAATTTATTATTATTATTTTCAAATGAAATAATTAAATCAAAACTAAATAATTATATGTACCTATAGGACATATAGCCAGCACAAACCTTTTTGCAAAACTGAAGTAGTGAGAAGTCAAAATCAAAATTTTTTTTTTAAAATATTTACTCCCATGACATATAATCAAATTAGAACTTCATAACTTAGCACTACCTCATTGTAAAATATAATATGAGTCTTTTTAATTCCTTATGATATTTTAAGCATGTAATTTTGGGCTCATGAGCCCCTTTAATTCTGATTTTATGCTTACTATTAATTATATATTGATTTATTTGGGCTATAAGGGTGTGATATTTATTCTAGATAGATTTCCAAACTTGGCCCTCTTATAATGAGATATTAATTTGTTATAATTATCAAATATTTTAAAAATTATCTAACCCATTGATGTATCTAAACTACCTTCTACCTTAATTTTAATATAATTTATCTAATTTTAATATAATTTCTCGTGTAGCCTCTCACACACATCGCTGAAATTCATCTTTTTGACTCTTTTTTCGGTCTCCCATCTCACACACATCACTAAAATTCATCTTTTTGGCTCTTTTTTTGGTATCCCATCTCGCTCTTATCAAGATCCTTGCGAAGCTTTGTGCCTTTGTTAGGAAGTTGTTACGGTCATCCATTCTTGAAGAACTTTGCCATGCTTGTGGAAACTCCACATGAATGTGTGAAGAGAGTAATTGCAGAATATTCAAGTCAGAAGGGCTATGTTTTCTTTGAATTTAATTTCCTTTCATGATTTTGTGCCAATTTTCCATTTGGAAATTGCTGATTTTGGTGTTGTCTTTTTTTTTTCACGAAACAAAAAACAACTATATCAACTTTTCTGCCTTAGTTTTTTTCCAACCCTTTTTTTGCCGTACGAGTAAGGGAAGAGACATGAAACCTTCAAACTCTTTGAAAACGTGTTGGAGGTTATAAAGTACGATAAGACTAACAAAAATTTTTGTCGGTGTTTTAAGCATTTCTCCAACCCAACGCAAATACATATACGACAAGTTGCTCGAGGTCCCCAGCAAACATGAAGAGCATAAGAATCTCTACTTCGGTTTTTTATTAGCCGTCAGCTTTTGTCTTGAGCTGTGGTACCAGTGTCTCCGAATCTTCGTCGGTCCTGAAACATAAGCATATTATATCAGCACAATAGAAGAAAGGTAACCACAGATTCAAAGTTATGTACGATGGAAGGAGAACCCCAAAGGAAGTCCTAAGCCTCTATCAAACTAGGCAAACTTTCCCATAATCAATTTCGTTTCCTTTAATTGAATTTATAGTTTTATACATGTTTTTTCATCATCATTCACTTTGATAGACAAGGTAAGGTTGTTGGCAAACATGTGAAGGTACTATTTAGGTTTGAGGCAATGTGGTTGCAATCATATTTATGTCGCATGTTGGCATTAACATCAACATGCCAAACACGTATGGTCTTTTTGGTGTGTGCACTATTCAATTTCATGCAACCCATCTTTTGCAACAAATAATTTTCATTTTTCATCAAGATATGATATTATTAGAAGTGTAGTTGTGTTCTTCTTGAACTCTCACTGATAAAAGAATTTCAAAGCATAGTCTCAAGGAATCTTTTTAATCCTTTTTCACACACTCCACCTTCATATTGTGGAGTAGAACACAAACCATGTACACAAGTTTCTTCACTAAAAGCTTTTTGCTTCCATGTCTCTCACACCAAGTCCTCCAGAGCAATATTTAATTAGTCAAGAAATATGTTAGGTCAACATTTTTTAAGAATGTGCATCCTAAACCCCTTGGTGAAGATGGTTGGATTGATTGGTGGAATAATGCTTGTATCCGCCTCCAACGGTTTTCCAAACATGCGGGTAAATAGGTGGCTTCACGGCTAAGTTCTCACAAGTCCAACCTTCATGAGGAAATCTCCCTTCTTCAAAATACTATCAATACAGCAGAGGCTACTGGGGCTCACTTTAGTCGTTTGAAACGTGCCAAAGAGAACCTACGTATCATGGATCACTATGAAGCTAGAGGTGCTCATCTCCGTGCTCGTCTCTCTTGGCTTCGCATGGGTGACCAGGCTACTACTGGCTTTTTTCGTCTACTCAAAGGG
>MNCI01007540.1:0-28091 GCA_015680685.1 Gnetum montanum
TTTCCCACCACAAAGGGACTTACCATTTTACATTTACCTTGCAACGTCAAACGTAGCGTTAGCAACATTACTTTGTCAAAGGAGGGATGATGGGTCAGAAGTGCCCATCCACTACCTAAGTCATGCTCTGTGTGCGTACGAAATGAGGTATAATGACATAGAGCATAACTGCCTAGCATTGGTGTTTATGCTTAAAAAGTGTAAGCATTACCTTTTCTGTAGCAAGGTCAACATCATCTGTAAAAACAACATTCTTAGGGCTATTACGGACAACCTATACGAGAGTAGTAAAATCGCTCACTGGAAGGCTATCACTGCAGAATTCGATCTACATTATATTGGCCAATCATCTACGAAAGGCCAAGCGATAGCTGACCAGTTAGTAACGTCACCAATTAACAATTAGGTGACTATAGAACCGGAATTCCTTGATGAATATGTACATAGTTTAAGCCCTTTCTTGACAGGACTCAAGGCGACGTTGTATTTCGATGGAGCCTCAACCGCGAAAGGTGGCAGCTCCGCCACCGTTATTACACTATCCCCTGAGGATGTGCATCTTCATGCTTATCGCTTGACCTTCCCCTGTACGAACAATGTGGCAGAGTACGAGGGGCTCCTCAGGGGATTAATAACTTCCGGTGAACTCGATGTTCAACACCTAGCGATTAGGGGCAATTCGATGCTTGTCATAAATCAGATCACAGGAGTCTATGCCTACAAGGCTGTACATTTGCTGCCCTACTGCGATAAAGCTAAGGATCTTCTAAGATGATTCGCGACCATCGATGCCTAGCACGTGCCACGCACGGATAACACACTGGCCGACGCACTTGCAACACTGGCTTTGAATGTGCCTTCACATCTTTTTGACACCTGCTCTGCATTGATAACAGACTGCATAGATCCTATCATTCAGACGGTGCAAATCTCTTCTCTTCTCGAGGAAAGTACACCTGAATGGTACGATGACATTAAAACTTACCTTTTACAGGGCGAGCTACCATTTGAATTGACACGTGCGTAGAAAGATGCGATCCGCAAGCAAGCTAGGCAATACATCATCATCGGAGGTAGCACTCTTTGTAGACGCTCCTTTAATGGCGTCCTGCTTACTTGCATCGACAAAAACCAAGCGCAGCATATAGTCGGTGAAGTTCATGAGGGACTGTGCGGCGGCCATGTAGCACCATGGGCTATGGCCCTAAAAATCCGTCGCTTAGGATACTACTGGTCGTGCATGGAAAAGGATTGCCTGACAAAGGTTAAAACTTGTGACACGTGTCAGTGTCACGCGAATCTCATACATGTGTCACCTACAGAATTACATACAACCCAGATAACATAGCCATTTCAACGATGGGGACTAGACATTATAGGCCCCATCACGCTGAAATCTTCTGCAGGTCATAGCTTCATCATTACCACCACCGAGTATTTTACAAAGTGGGTAGAGGCTACTCCCCTATGAAAGATTACATCTCAGCAGATTTGCCATTTTATCCTGGACAATATAGTAACCAGATTTGGTCTCCCGATAACTATCATGATCGACAATGGGCCACAGTTTAGTAGTGCAGAAACCAAATCCTTCTGTGATAACCTGGGCATTAGGCAATCTTTTTCCTCCCCCTATTACCTGCAAGTGAATGGTCAAGCTGAAGCAACGAACAAAGTGATCATCAATCCGATCAAGAAAATGCTCAATGGCAACAAAAGACGGTGGCACGAATAGATCCTCTATGTGCTATGGGCGTATCGTACTACATGTAGGATAGCTACGGGTAGTACGCCCTATAGTCTAGTTTACGGGTCTGAAGCAGTGCTGCCTCTCGAGTTGCAAATTCCTTCTCTGAGAATGGTCCTCTCCACGGTTATAAATGAGGCTCAACACACCGAGTCTCGAATCGCGGATCTGGATTCAGTAGATGAGAAGCGGACACAGGCTCTTGACACGATTGAAAGGTATTAAGATAAACAGAGACAGAAGCATCGTCACAACCTTTAGCAGCACCCGATCAAGAAAGGAGATCTAATTCTCAAGGCCGTGCGCGAACTAGTAGGCAAGTTCTCTGCAAACTGGGAAGGCCCTTTCTTGGTGGTTGACACGTACAACAACGGAGCATTCAAGTTAGCAGACGTCAACAGCAATGAATTACCAAATCCTGTAAATCACGTGTATCTGAAGCGGTATTACATTTAGCAGCATCTACGGTGTCAATAGCAGGTATGGCAATACTCGTCTGCTACGACGCTAAACTGGCATCGACCGTCTACTACGACGATAAACTGGCAAGTTGTAACCGTCTGCTATGACATAAAACTAGCAATGTTGTACAGGTCCACCAAGACGAAAAACTGGCACCTTTTGCACGCGTCCACCACGATGCTAAACTGGCACCGGCTGTCTGCTATGACATAAAACTGGCAAAGGTAAGTGGCCATCTGCTGAGACATAAAACCAGCATAGCTTTGTCCTTAGGTCATGACATGAAACTGACATCCACAGCACGGTCTGCTGAGACCATAAATCAAACACGCCACCATCCGCTACGACGTAAAACTAGCATTTCTCGGTCTGCCCGGACTTTAAACTGGGACCATGGTCTGCTGAGACTTAAAACCAGCAATGACAGTCTACCAGGACTTAAGACTGGGACATACAGACTACTGACATGCAAATCAAGCGAGCGTGATCATCCTTGTATAACTGCGTGACGGACGGGGTGGGATGCTGGGACAATCTCAGCGTCACCACCCCACTGGCATCCTACTGATTCCTAGGACAAGCTGGGAGGCATACTACTGATCCCTTGGAGATGTCGTTGGTACAGCCACTGCAGCGGTGGTATGTCTGAGGGTTTAGTTTTGCCAGCTGGAGCCTCGATGAAATCCTCGTCGATAGCGACCTTGGTGACCTCCGCCGATCATCGCTATCGGACGCCGGCTTCGCAAATTCATCTAGCTGGTTCCCTGCACAGCCAATTAGCTGCACTGTATCTGATGCCTTTTGGTGGCGATATGCTGGACCAAGCGTCGAGATGGAAGGTTCCAACCCCATGCTACAGCTCCTTCTTCATGGCCCGAGCACCCTATCTCGCATCAAATGGCACTCGTTTCAACAACCTCACCTCTTGTTCGCACGAGCAATGGCATTTTCTATTTTCTTCTGTGGTTGCAGGTCACTTTTTTTGAGGATGTTGTTCAAAGATGCGTTCATCTAAGCAGTGAAGAACAACAACGTTTTGAGATGGCTGCTCAGGTTTGCCCGATCACTTAGAAGTGCATGCCTATACCTTTCATCATCCTACCCTTAGCTCTCATCCCTATCACCTGCTTCCTGTATGCAGAAGCTACATACACAAACACCCATCTTTCACACCTGCACTACAACCAAGCCCATAACACAGTTAAGCACTGTAGTAGAGATATCGTAGAAGTGATGCGCCATGCTCCTTTTGCAAGCATTCCTGCTATAATCGGTGACAGAGAAATCTCAGGCTGATGCGCTACGCTTGTCTGAAATCATTCCTATGAACAAAAGTGTGCGTACGTTTCTATGTGTTCAGTAAGCATATTCTATACTCCTACCATCCTGACTCAATTTACGTCTTCCCCAAACCCTTTTCCTACTATGTCATTCTATCTCCCATTCCCTCCATCTTTGCTCTTCCATGTTGACAGGGCAACGCTTGAGTAGCCATGAATCGATGTTGTTCTTGCTTCTACCAATCTGGTGTTTCGTGTTCTTTGTCGATGTCTTTCGGGCCAGCCCTCTAACCGTCAACAAAGAGGGGCCATTGAAACACCGTGAAAATTGCGGGTCGGCCTCAGGAAAAGATTCGCAATTCAGGCGAAGGTGCATGTCAGAATTCCAGAAGGGAGAGTAAGACAGGGCAAGACCAAGAGGTGCGTAGCATCAAGTCTTCGACTTCCTGTGCAAATTCCTAATCTTCCTATGCTTTCTCTATTTACACTATATCACGCGACATAGTGTAATAGCGCTTAGCGTGATTCTATCCAAACATAATCCGGCATTAGAAGGCTATTTACTTCGGCATGTGGAGAGGCTTGAGCAGCGTAATATGCGATTTCTCGTATATTTTGCTAAGTCTTTTGTTCAAGGCCAGGTTTACGCTCTATTACGCACAACAGCATAATGAGCTCCAAAATTGTCAAAGGCAAAGTCTAAGAAAGTGCAACAGATCAACCCTTTTCTCTTGTCGTGCGGATTGCTCATCATACGCTCATTACGCAACATAGCGTATCACAACGTATTGCATCGCCAAGCTAAACATTGTTTATGCTTCATTATGCGCGGCTGCGTAAACGAGCGTAAAACAACTTGAATCAGTTATCTTCCACGTTATGTTACGCTCTTGCACGCAACGCAATGTGAATGAGCGTAATGTAACCTAAAGACAGTTGAAACATGCCCAACACACATCTATTCTTCATACGCACAATACGCGAACGAGCGTATTGTGCGTAGTCACAAAGTTTGACACAAAAAGGTCATGTCAACAGTACCCGAAACGTCTGAGGTACACATCATCAGGGTTGCGCCTTTTCTACAGGATGTCGCAGCCTATAAAATACCCTAGTTGACAAAGATACAGAGGTTGGCAAATCAAAGGGGGCAAGGACATTTCTCTTAGCACAGGAGCACTTATCACCTTGAGTAGAGATAGAGAGAGCAGCACTTTGAGCAATTGTTAACAGCATCACCTTTTAGCAGAAACAGAGCACAGTTCGCTTTAGCATCGGCAACAAGAAGTACCTAANCGGCAGAAACAGAGCACAGTTCGCTTTAGCATCGGCAACAAGAAGTACCTAAACCGAAACTACCTAAGGTGAAAGAAGTAGATTGAAGATCGTGAGATCATCTATTGGTCAGAAACAGTTGATCGATAGACGTCAGAGCTTGACCTTCCTTGCATCCCAGCTTTGGCCCATGAGGTAGATCGGACTTTTGTTTGGACAGTTTTCTTGTTGTTGTGTGCTTGCTTTACATCAAGTAATCAGGGTCTCCCCAGTGTAACGTGATATACAAAATATACATTTTTTCAAGTCAAAGCGTAGATCTTGAAACTACGTGTTTCTCTTGTCTTAGCCTCCTTTTATCGTGTTTAGCGTTATCATCCTTACAATTCATCTATGTCGTCTTCCCCTCATTTTTCGATTCCTCGAATCAGATCGTTCCACGAGATATTCATCGGTTTACTGATTAGTAAGTCCTTGTCTGATCGACAAGACTATTCAGGGTGCCGCGGATTCGTTTTTTCCAGCATAGCCCTCGCACGAATCCATGGTTAAAACTATGTATGCGGGATTTTGTTTGGTATTTTCCAGCTGCCGACATTTTCCATCGTTACACTGCTTATGATTCCTATGGATGTCTGCACATCTTTGATTGCAGTGACGTTTGGTACAGACACTGCAAGTGCATTGAGTGTTTCGGAAATTCTATCAACAACCTCCTCTACTTTTGTCTTCTACCAATAAGAATATATTCAAAAATATAACTTAAAATACAAAAAAATATTCAAAAATCTAAAAATATATAACAAAATACTTACATACTTCCAACATCATGATTTACCACATTAAGATTGATGGTCATCTTCTTGGGCACTTGCAAGAACCTAAACCTTATCTTTAACACATGGCCTCTTTATCTTCCTTCTAGAAGCACCATATGCTTCTTTGTATGACCTCTTAGACTTCTTTTCATTGCCACATGTAGCATTGGGCTCAATTCTCATGTTGTTAGGAAAACAACCACACAAACCATGTGAACCACTAAGATACTTAGTGGTAACAGATAGTGATTCTTCTATCTCTTCCATTGGTGGATCTTGGTATTACATAATGTAAATAATATGATTAGTCCAAGAACTAAAGAGTTGTAAAGGATTACATGCAATCCATTCTTCATCTCTCTTTATCAATAAGAACTTTGCAAACCTCTTAAGATATGTAAAGAAGAATGTAAAGTATAAATGATGAATATTGTCAAGGCTCTTATAGAGCTTTTTGATTTTATCCCTCAAGCCAATGACCAAGTGGGTGGCCTAATCAAATGTAGTATCATTATTCAATACATTTTTCATTATCAAATCCTATTGAACTCCTATAGTTTTTTTTTGTGATAGTAACACTAGAAAGGCCCAAGCAAGGAAAAGGGGGTAGGTCTAATTAGCTTCCTTAACTATACACTTATTAAAATTCAATGTTACACTAGGAGAAGAGTTTAGCCATGAATTCATTTTTTCTCTATAACATGTAACCTTCCCTACTATAGTTGTAACCTTGGCACTACTAGAAGGTACACCAAAGAGATCACTAAACATGGATGTATTAATGCTCAACATACAAGATAACCATGACTGCTGGTAATCTATTTGATGATTCCCTCATAAAAAGAGTCAATCACATTCAATATCTTAATAGGTGGCATCATTGCTCTAGGAAACATGAACAAATCATACAAAACTACATCAATAAGCATTTATTAGATGTCAATAGGAGCCTTTTATATTAGTCATCATTGTGAAAAGTCTACTTCACCTCACTTCAGCTAAAGCTTCTTCTTAGAATGTGTTAAGATAGTCATGTTAACTATAGAATTATGAATAGAAACTAAAACATAACATAGTTAATATGTTAGCCTCTTGAATCTACCAAAACATTAAAAAACTAATATACTAAAAATTGTTGTCCATACTAAACAACTTTTACTTACTAGGCTTAGGAAAGTCCATAATCTTATGGTGAGCTAGTGTAGAAACTCCTAAGTTAGAGTGAGTTCACCATTTGTGTACATGGTTTATGGCAAAAATTTTCTTGTCTACATGGGAATACCATGTGCAATTTCTATCAAAATTAGCTTTGAGTTGATTGAGAACCTCCACCCTAATGACCTCATCTTTCTTGAACTCTTTCTAGGTTGTATTAGCAATAGCTAAGATTTGGTCATTCCTCACCACTCCCCTAGGATGTACCTTGTGCCTACAAAAAAACAAGGCATAAAAATAGTTAAAACCAAGAAAAAAACCCTAAAGCCAAAAAATGAACTAGGATGACAACTCAAAAACTAGAATTATGGTTCTAGTCAATAGATATTTCCTAGAGAATTTTGAAAAAGTGTGTTTATCCATGGGCCTATCATTAAGGTGTTGTCAAAACTATATTGTGAATATATAGGCATTTTCTATATTTTGGCTAATTGTCTAACTCCTACTGAAAATAATCTTCTGTTATGCTCTATAACCCTCTAAGAGTCAAGATCATCAACTATAAACTACAAGATGTAGACAGAAGACCCTACCAAGAGAGTCTCTATGATGACCAAAGCAATATCCATTTCCAAGTGTGATCATATGATTACATTGTATTTGTAGAATAGTTATGCTAAGAATTCTTATGTAGAAGGTCTAAATCATATCAAAACATATCTATCAATGCATAAATCTTGTTGTAGACTCTTTTTATGTGGTTGTCCTAGTGTAACATGGGATCCCAACCAACTCCACCATGATCAAAATAGGTTTTAGCAAGGACCTGTAAATAGAAAAATTTCATAACCATTAGGACATTCAAAAACCTTATAACTACTATAGCAAAAATTAACAAACTTTAAAACAATATAACCACTAGTAGGAAAATGTAACCAAGTATAGTAATGTAATTACATTCATGATATAAATCAAAATCTATCCTTTACACTTCATAAAACATAGTAAAAAATCCAATTCAACATTTTCACAAACTATTGATATGAAAACCAAAATTTGATAAAACTAAAGGATAAAAGTAATAGTGTAGGGGCCTAATTAGTGGATTTTTATAGAAATTAGTGGATAAATAGTCCATAGAAGTTGAAATTTTTGGGATGTGGGAAAAATAAGAATAATAATTACAAGATTTCTTTTTCCTTGCAACTTATATGCTGCCACATCTCACTAAAAAATGCCTCAAAACTCTTTCAACGTTAGGATGGCATGTCTAACTAGTGGCCATGACACTTGGCAAATTGTACAATAGTTCCAAACCAAGCCTAAGTACCAACATTAGGATGACTTGTATAACAAGTACTATATGTTGGTCATGACACTTGAAAGGTTTCACAACAATTGCAAACCAAGCCTAAGTACCCAACATTATTAATCGATGTTATGTAAGCCAAAACTATGCTAGCAAAATTGAAATTAACCATTATAGGAGACTAGAAAAAAATACATAAGATATTCTAAAAATTTATTTTTAGTTATAGGTGCAAAGAAAATGTTCCTAAAGATCAAAATTAACCATCAATGCTACAATTCAAACATAGGAAAAATCAAAATTATGCTAGTTTTTAACCAAGATTTTTACTGAGAAAGCCTAGTTTGTAGTCAATTGACTTCAATAAACACCATGGAAAAATTTATAAAAAATTTCAAAAATTTCACACTACATAAATAAACGTTCTACATTGTTCCCACCATTCCTAGAGACCCAAAATATTGATGAAAAGTGCCAAAAACATCATCCAATGTTCAACAAAAAGTGTTGAAAACACTAAAAATTTGGTTGGTAAAAAATCCATTAAAATGTAGTAAATATTAAAAAATATATACAATTCCACCTATGTTATAACCAAAAAACCAAAAACAATAGATCTATGCAACTAAAACCATAACATTTCAGCACATATAGTTTAGAAAAATGTTCAAGTTAAGCCAAAATTGACTAACAATTGCACAAAAATGCTAAACATAGGTTTAGTAAAAAATCCAAATCTTGATTACAATACAATTGACAAGCCTAAACCTTAATTAGGCACAAATATATCAAAAAAATTCAACATAGATAATCCTATAGGTGGAAAAACATTTCTACAAAATTGTGAAAAATCAGAAAAATTGCTAAAAATTTTGTACCTAGTAGATCTTAATGAAGATCATTCTCCTATAGTAGGATTTGAAAGTCTGAAAACAATAAAAATGGCCTCCTCTACCTCATCTAAGACTAGAATTTGAGTACTTGACTTAATCTACCTCATCATGATTGCTGAGAGCCTCAATCCTTACCTTGATTATTGTAGAAGAAAAGCCTAAAATCTCTTGCCTTCGTATACCAAATCTATGAATGGAGATGGGTGGAAGCCAAGCTAATTTAGAAGATGTGGTTACTTTTTTTTTTCAATAGATTTTGTAGATTCTAGATGCCAAGTTAGGAGACTTGGGAGAAAATAACTTTAGTGTTGGGATTTGAAGTCGGAAATCTTCCAATCATCTCCAACATGTATAAAAGAAAAAGCCTTTAGAAAGCCAACAAAACCTTATTTACATTAATCTTAGGGAATTTTAAAGAGATAAAAAGCTTGAAATATTAGTTTTCAATGGAAAGTTCCAATTTCCAATCACAAACTAGATCTTCCAAAACTATGCATACACCAAATTAGAGAGTTTAAAACCTTAGTTATACATTGGACATAAGGGCCCAAACGTATTTGGTAAACATATAGAGGTTGTGATTTGAAATTTGCCATAATAATTTCAACTTTCAATCATCTAGAGAGCCCCATGAAACTTCAAGATTGAAGCTGAAACACCACCAATTTCGAGCTTCTGTAGTTCCATGGTAGATTTGTCTAAGTGTCAAAACTTGGGAAAAATTCTTCTAAGTCTGGTGTTACGTTGTGCAACATATATAGTGTGGCACATACTCCCATGGCCAATCTGCATGATGTCAAGCTAAAAGTGACCAAGGATCACTTGGGATGGACCAAATAGTTTGGAAAATTTTCTATCACCCAGACTGTCAAGCTCGCTACACTCTCCAACTTTCCTAGCTTGACACATGTCTCGGTTTCCAGTCCACCCAAGTACCAGGATAGAGGTTGTCAAAAGTGCTCAGGATGGACGAAATAGTTTGGCAAATTTTCTACTTATCAGGTTTTCATGCTTTACTACACTACATAGCATAGCCAGTGTTGAACAAGGATCCATCAAGCTATCTAGACATAGAAGATGCATTTGGCAATTTTTTCACTTTCGAGGTTGCTTGTCCAGCTACATCCTAGAGTGTGGTTAGTGTGCCACAAAAAAACATTGTAAATTTTGGCAAAATTCATCAAAGTACTAGTGCTACATTGTGCAGTGTAGACAACATGACAAGTTAAGATCTACAAAATTTTCTAAGTGTTCACACTACACTCCATCATGCTGTGCAGCATAGATAGCGTGACACATGGGAAATGCCTCCAAAAGCTCCCAGAACTTAACATCAACATTTATTTTAGCTCTGATGTCCTTCCAACAGGTAAGATCAGTAGTTTTCATTGCTTTTGTAGCCCCTATTAATCCCCAAAATTGTCCCTATGCTTAACCCTACTTGAAAGAAGGGAAAGACATAGTCCGAGAGCGTAGACTCCAAGTTGCATTTATTGTGGCATTATTTGTAGGTACATGCTTGTCCCTCAAACTCTGGCACATCTAGTCTAGGTAGTGTGGTCATAGTTTGGTAGTTTCTAAATTATCGTTCCTATCCTACAGAGCATAAAAATTTGAGCTTTAACACTTAGATCTTGACATTTTGAGTATAACATGTTAGGGTGACTTGTCCATGCCCATGCTAAATGGGACCCAAGTCATGTGGCATCCAGTTCGCATCTGACATCAATCCTAGCCATATAAATACATTCATAATTAGCATTTTAGTGGTTTTTCAGCAAATCATTTTAAGCATCAAGAATTAGAACACTCTTAGCATCTTCATCACTCCCACACTTGAGCACCCGAGCCTGACAAATGGCCAAGTACCATGACACCATCTTCCTTGAACCTACAAAGTGTGATGACTACAAACCCAACAAGTTTAGCCCCTTTCATAGCTACTAGCACTATCTCTGCAACATCCTAGAGACTATGACCACACCACTACACTACCCCTATACCTGTCTAATGCTGCGTACTAGCTTCAAACATTATTTAATTAAAAGTTGCATGCCCCAATCTTTGGGTGGTACATTTCTCCACCCTTAAACTCTATTTCTATATTCTCATCATTTGTTTCAAATTTCTCAGCATTATTTTTGTAATTTCTTCTATTGTCAATACATATTCACATATTCACATTACATTACATTCTATTCTTGATTATTGTCCCAACTCCCGCACGAAGCTCACTAAAAACTCTATTTACAAATGGTTATTGTTACACCATATAAGTCCCTATTTGATTGACCATACCATTCAGAACATCTCATTTCCATTTCACCTAGCAAATCCCTCACATGGATTTGGAGTTAGGCTATATGCCCATGGACCTATTGGCGTTCTAGCCACCAATGTTTTTGGACATCATAGAAGCAAGTACCAAAATGCCAAAACTTCACTTTAGAAAGTTTAGTTATTGGAGGTTTGAGGTTTCTATGTTGGTAATTATGCCAAATACATTGGCCCAAGGTATGACATCATCAAATAACCAAACCTTATCAACCTTATACATTGCCCAAAGTAACTCCAAAATTTGAGGTTGACATTTGGGAACCCTTAAAGCCTATCAAAACATTAGGAAAAATATCTAAAACTTGATGTTCATTTTGGTAATATATTTCCCAAATTTTTTTCAACATCTATGCCAATGTGAAAACCTAGTACCAAGTTTTAAAATATCCAAATCTGCTCAATATTTGGTAAGTGGGGTCCACAAAACCTAGGAAGAAAAACTAACTTGGAAATTGACCATTCAAGATCTAGAAGATGGTGTTTATGTCATTATATCTTGGCATATATGCTCCACATGTTGGAAAAATGTATATGACAATGTGTGGACATCATCAAGACTTCAAATTTGTCAATACAACCTCGAAAATGTTAGTCTTTTCTATAAAATCTTAGTTATTGTACTAGGAACTTGGAGAAGATAAACCCTATCAAAAAACATGAAAAATTAGTTAAAATTGATCAGTACATTGATCATATATTCCACACACATTGTCTTAATGTATATGCCAATGTAAGAACCTAAATCAACCTTCACCATCGTCAAAATAACCTCAAAACAACAAATTTCTCTCCAAAACTTTAGGTGTTAACACCACATGAATTTGTCAAGTATAATATTGCACATTGGCATATATGCTACACATGTGCACATAAAAAAACTTAATACTTGATCAATATGACATTAAAAACTATAGATCTTCCTTCAAAACCTTAATTGATATCCTTAGAGTCTTAGAAAGTTAGACGGTTTGTTGAAGTCACCACAAATTGGCCCAAGGATGTATGACATTAAGAATATATGCCCTACATGTTGGTCCAATGTATATGCCAATGTGTGGACATTATAATGGCTTTACATTGGTCCATGTAGCTCGAAATGATGCAAATTTCACTCCTCCATGCCAGTGCTAACATGAGAATTCAACATACTTAAACATGTGGTTTAAAATTCATCAAACCTTACCACAAAAGTGTAAAAAATTGGTAATTATGCCCCAAACATTGGGCCAACATATATGCTAATGTGGAAAAACAAAAAAATCTTTACTCAAAATAGCTTCAAAATAGCAAATTTCCTTCCCAAATCCTAGGCACTGCAACAAGAGACTTGAGGCTTCAAAAACTTGATAAAAATTCCTTCAAAATATAGCATGTACCTCTTATACATTGTTCCAACATGAATGCCAATGTAGGAAGCCTTTTCCATCATAAAACATGTCAAAACAAGCTCAAACACCACCATAGTGGGTCCCACATGTCGAATGTTTAACCCAAAGTAGTTATAAGTTACCTTGGTCAGTTCCACAATCCAATTTGGCTAAAATTTTCTACACGTTAAGAAAAAAGGCCTAGACATGTTGGGAATATAATTTTTAATATTTTTAAAGTATTTTTGGCATAAAAACCCACTTTTTTACTAGATTACTACTAATTTTCACAAGCTTTTTCTATGTTTCCAAGATTTTTTCTTAGTTTATTAATTTTTACTAGATTTTTTTATTATTTCAATAATTTAAAACATATTTTGTATAGAATGTTTATTATTTTGATACTTCACAACTTGTTTTCTCTAACATTTGCTAATTTTAATAGTTTACACCCTATTTTCTTTATCTTTTTTCTTAATTTGATAGTTTACAACATGTTTTCTTTAAGTTTTCATCTATTTTGGTAGTTTATAATTTGTTTTAATTGGATTTTTATTTACTTAAATTTTAAATACCTAAAATAAAAACTAAAATTATTATTTATATTATTTCCAATCTTGTGCAACCTTATTTGGCCAAGTTTGACCCACGCAACATCATTTTGGCATCATTTGGACACCATTTGTTATCCTCTGACAACATTTTGCATCATTTTCACATTGTTTAAGCCTTCATAGCATTCCTTGACCTCATTTAACATCATTTCATGTCATTTCACCATAATTTGGGATCATTTTGACATCATTTGGTGTTATTCAACTACATTTTTCATCATTTTGGCATTGTTCAACCTTGTTTGGCATCACTTGATATCATTTTACATCATTTTGGCACCATTTAGTATCATTTGACATCATTTGGTGTCATTTTTCAATGAACAACTTCATTTTGGCCCTATTGGAAGCTATTCAACATCATTTTATACTATCTCAACATCATTTCTCATCATTTGACATCATTTCTTATCATTACGATCTCATTTGATGTTATTTCATATCATTTTGCATCATTTTGACCTCATCTGATGCCATTTTTCATCATGTAACTCCTTTCTATAACATTTTGACATCAATTAACCATTTTTGGCCTCATTTTAGCATTATTTGATATCATTTGGTGTCATTTTGCATCATTTTCTACATTTTTGGACTTCTTTTTTCCTTGTTTGATACCACTTGACATCATTTGATGTCATCTTCACCTTCATTGGACATAATTTGATATCATTTTATATCATTTTCCATTATTTATGACATTACTTGGCCTTCTTGTACCTCATTTTACTTTGTTTNTCTTAATATACAAGATCAAAACATGGATACATTGGTCCAATTTACCCTACCTCTAAATTTGGTTGGATCCTATGGTAATGTAGAGTGATCCATTGACCTTGATAATCTAGATCTTGAGCCTGGGAGCCTATTTAATCATATAACGTTGATAGAAAAGTCCCTCAAATGGCTCGAGTACATGGTCAACACCCTTGATCTCAAGACCAATGACATTACTGAGGACTCTCTAGTTGAGGTTTTCATTACAACACATAATGGTAAGGAAAAACACTTAAACTAAGTTCCTCACTTGAACCACAACAGGCTCACGACATCACCAAGGTCTATTAAGATAATATTAAAGTCTTTGCCTAGTCATATGAAAAAATTCCAAGACTCCATCCTCATTTATTGCAACAAAACATCATACTAAACCCTAGTAGCAAACCCATTATACAAAATTCTACATAGTTAGAGCAACTTTGGCCTTGGTAGTTCATGATGACATCAAGAAGCTTTACCAATCTAATTTCATCTAAGCTATTAGTTACAATGATTAGGTGTCCAACATACTGGTAGTTCCCAAGAAGAATGGGAGCATCTATATTTGTATCAATTTATAAAACCTTAATAAGGAAACCATTAAATATAATTTTCCATTTTCTAATATTAATCAACTCATTAATGCTATAGCTATCCATGTCTTACTATGCTTGATCGATGAGTTCCCTAGATGCTACCAAGTGAGAATAAACCCAGGGCATCAACTCTACATGACCTTCATGATCCCTTGGGGAATCTTTTGTTATACCATGATGCCATTTGATCTAAAAAACATGGGTGCAACATAGCAATGAGTCATGACCTACATCTTTAGTAACTACATGTTAGGATTGCTTAACAATTATGTTGATGACATATTTATCTAGTCTAAGACAGCCAATGACCATACACATGACCTTGACTTAGTATTCCAATGATGTCTCAAATACAAACTTAGAATCAATCCTAAGAAGTATGTATTTGGTGTCAAGACTAGTAAGATTCTTGTTTTCATAGTATCTAAGGTAGGTATATATGTTGACCTCGATAAGATTAAATCCATGACCAACTTGGTAGCACCAATAACCTTAAGCTATGAGGATTACAAGGTAGATTGTAATTTATTCATAGTTTCATATAAAGACTTATGAATAAGCTACAACTCATGTAATACTTTATTAAAAAGGGAGTACACTATGAGTGAACAAACCAATGCCAATAAGCCTTTCAAAAAATTAAGCAAGAGTTAGCCAAACTACCCAATGTGTACCCACCATAGAAGGAAAAACTAGTTTACATTTTTCATGTAATCTTTGACATATCCATAGCCTCTCTACTCTATCAAAAACATAGTGATGGAGAAGAATGACCTATTACTACTTGATCCATGCATTAATAGCCTACAAGACCCAATACATAGAGGTTAAGAAGTATTTCCTAGTCCTAGTCTTTTCCTTAAAAACGTGGAGACACTACCTCTTTTAAAACTAAGTCAACATCATATGTAAGGATAATGTACTAAGAGCTATAACAACTAATATATACTATAGTAGCTAGAGATCTTGGTGGAAGTCCATAATAGTTGAGTTTAATCTACATTACATCTCCTAAGACTCAATGAAGGGTTAAGCTATAACTATAGAACTCACAACTTTCCTTGTTAAGGATAATACATATATTGATATTGAGTTCCCCAATGAACATGTTAACATTGTTAACAAGGTATCCAAAGTTTATGAGGCCATCATGCACTTTGAAGGAGCTTCAACCTCCCATGGGACTAGTGCTACTACCACCATAATATCACCATCTAGAGTGATCTAATATTTTGCTTATCATTTTCAATATCCATATATCAACAATGTAGTAAAATATAAAGGGTTAATCAAAGGAATAATGGTAGCTCATAACCAAGGAATTACATGTTTGATGATAAAAGGTGATTCAAAAGTTTTAGTTAACCAAGTAACTATAGTTTATGCATGTGAATCCAAACATTTACAATCTTACTGTGACATAGCCAAAAACCTTATGCTACAATCTGCAGATATTGGAATCCAACATATTCCCCAAATCTATAACACCTTAGCTAAAGCCATTGAAACATTAGCCCTAAGTATGATTCTAGATGTGTTTATCAAGTTATCTTTCTTGATGGAGAATTTTGGTCTTCCCATCACATAGACTATTGAAGGTACCTCTATAGCCACTATTAATAGCATTCCTCAATGGGAGTAATACAACAATATCAATTTTTACCTAATGCATGATGAATTTCCATAGAACCTAACTACTTCTGAAAAGGATTTTGTGCATAAAAGATCAAAACAATATGTCATTGTAGTCAATAATACATTATGTCAAATGTTCTATAATGACATATTGTTAGTGTGCTTGGGTAAAACTAAAGCTCACACAATCCTTGAGTAGGTTTAAAAGGGCATATGTGGAGAACATACAGGACCTAGATCAATGGACACAAAAATTAGATAATTAGGATACTATTGATCCTATATGGAAAGCAACTTCTTATAGAATTTTAAGAATTATGAAATCTATTAATGGCATAAAAACTTAATACATCTACCATCAACTGAGTTACACACTACTCTAGTCACATGACCATTTCAATGATGGAGAATTAACATTATTATATCTATAATGCCTAAGTTCTTCATAGGGCATATTTTCATCATCACCACAACCAAATATTTTACAAAGTAGTTTGAAGCTATTCCTTTAAGAAAAAGAACATCTTAACAAGTCTATAAATTCATATTAGATAACACAACATCCCATTTTGACATACTCTTAACTATAGTAATTGAAAATGAACCATAATTTAATAGCCAGGAAAGAAAAACCTTTTGTCAAAAAATAAACATCAAACATTTCTTTTTATCACTGTAATGCCCACTAGTTAATGGACAATCTGAAGCTAGCAACAAGGTTATCAAAAACCTTCTTAAAAACATGTTATAAAATATAGTAGATGTAAGTGGCATAAGGGACTCATTTATGCACTTTGGGCCTAGAGAAAAACCTTTATAATGATAACTTGTGCCATTCCATATAGCCTTGTTTATGGATCTAAAGATATTTTTCCTTTTGACTTGTAGGTTTCATCACTAAGGATAGCTCTATCTGACTTCATCAATGATAAGCAGAATAAGGAGCTACATATCATTAACCTCGATTCAATGGAGTAGTGAATATAAATTATTACTTACTCTAATGATATAAAGAGAGGCAAAAACAAAAGCATCATCATTATGTGAATAGATAGAAAGTTAAGGAAGGAGAGCTTGTCCTTAAGGCCATTTGCAAACATGTAGATAAGTTCTTGGCCAATCAAGAAGGATCTTTCCTAGTCATTAAATCTTACAATAATAGATCATTTAGACTGATAGACATGGATGGAAATGAATTGGCCAATTTTATCAACCATTATTGTCTCAAACCTTATTATATCTACCTATTTTATTATACCCTTAGTTTGTATTTTTTTTGTAGGTATGGACAAATGATTAACACTAATGATCTTCATGGCCTATAACAAGTAAGCCTATGTGGCCTGTTATCTCTTTTTCACATAAAACAATACTGTAATCTTTGTATGAATCTATAAAACAAAATACAAATGTCTCATGTTTTACTATTTTTAACCAAAAATGGTCCATATCTGCTTGTTGTCTCATGTGGTCTAATGAAAATCTCTTATAACAACATGTATTCTGTGACTTTTTTTCTTGTTCTCTTGGAGTTGTACTTGTAGGATGAAGCTTGAAGTCATCAAAAGGATGAAACTCATACAACAGTGAGTTATCATGTGACCTCAATGCATGAGATTCAGTTAGATTACCCAACTATATCAAGAGTGCTTGCTTCACATCACTTTTGTTACCCCTCATAAATCATAATCCTCAACCAAAGCATAACCTTCCTTATCCTAATAACAATGAAGACTAATGTCTAGTATTCATGCATCATGGTCCTATGACATCTTCTTCAACATGCTCTACCATCAAGTTTTTTGGATGTAATACATATTATTTAGTAAGAAAATGAAATCAAATTTAGGCTTGGTAACAAAACCCAATGAATGTTTCACCCCACAAAAAATGGGGAACAAAAATTACCAAGAAAGAAACGAGGCCAATGTATCCTGAAGCCTAAAGTCAAATTAAAAACTTCAAAAAATAAAAGGAAGGATCTTAGTGGTCAAAGAAGCCCAATAATGGAGTGTTGTTTCCTCTAAGATATCATCAAGTAACTAGTAGTTCGAGCATGAAGCATAAAGATCTTTTTTAGCTAGTAAGCATGTTACCACCATACCATAGTCATGATGTTAACATTTGAAATTCCTTGTTAAGCAATGTGATCATTTCTTGATGATCAATATATCCTTTATCTCATCTCAAACTCATAACATTATGTCATGATCTTATTTCATCATCATGAGCACTCCTTGACATGGTTTTATAGCTATAGAATCAAGTGTGAGGAGGGAGCATTGATGATGTATATGTAGTAGCATTTTGCATTCTTCATTGATGTCTCTTAAGTCAATCCTCTAGACACCCACAATAGGGGCCAATGAAACACCATAGAAAACTTTGTATCATGTATAAAAGTCTTAATAGCCAAGAATTTGCATTTTAATTTGATGAGAATTTAAAGGTAGGAATAATTGCCTATTTTCCCATCAAAAATCCTACCCTGTGGCTTTATTCCTAAAAACTTTTGGGACATTTGTTCATGTATAAGATGAAATTTACTACCTATAATTTTTGAATTGGATTTAAGCTAACTTATAAAGTTTAAAATGTAAATACATTGTTAAAATTTGGCATATAAATCCAAAAACGTTGGTGACATATGCGTTGAAGTTTAGGCCATGAAAAGAGCCTAAATATGCCATTAAATTTTGGTAGTTAATATGCTACAATTTTTGAATGGTGAGAGTACAAGATATGTTTCATTTTAATGCCTAAAAGATCAAAAACATTGTTTTATCATATGCTATATATTTTAGTCACGAAAAGCTCTTCAAATATTGTATAATTTCTCAAAAATTATGAAAAAATCAGCCAGTAGGAAAATAGAATGTTCATAGCCTATTTAATCTAAGGTTTGCATCTTTTGAAGGAATTTTAACATTTTCATTCATGTTGAACTTAAAACTTTCAAAGGAGTGTAGACCTCCAAGTTTCCATAATCATTTTTCCCTCATTGCAAATCATCAGAGTAGAGAGAACCTGTGACATGAAAAGCTTAAGAGAAAATTGATTGGAGAAGGACAAGTGCAGATCTAGTGACAAAATACACCCTGCCATCTACATCAAACATCAAAAATATTTCTATGTTCTTGGGTTTTTATAGCCCACAATCTATACGGTTTAAATGTTTGTTTTTATAGTGCATTTAATACAAAGTTGCAATTTTCTTTGTCTTACTACATTATTTTATTCATTTTTCTATTTTCAAATTTGGTATTTGAACCACTATTTGATATATCTTTCATTTTTATTTTATAATAAGGTAACATATTTCTAAGTCAATCATTCAGCAAGACCATTTGAGGTGCTCCAAATCCTTTTTTGAGGCTTTTTGGATCTAGGGTTAAAGTATACTACATTGGATTTTTTGGTTGTCCGACACTAAATTTTTATTCATTAGAATAATCATACTCAAGTAGAGGAACTTTTTTAGCACTTGATGAGTTACGAGACATGAATATTTGATCAATTGGAAGGATTAATCCATGGATGATGATATATGAATCCATGAGAGTAAACTTCATAAGTGAGAAATCATTTTAACCCATACTACTTTGTTTACATGAATTCACTTTTTGAAGGGTGAGAGAGCTAGTGTAGGTTTTAATATCGTTTCTTTCTTTCCTATATTTCTATTTTCAAGTTTTGGGTTTGATGAAGAAATCTTGGAGGGTAAGAAGATGTCTTAGTAGAGACTTGGAGTTGACAGAAGGCATATCAAGATCAAGCAAGACATCTTATTAAAAGTGTAGCCTTCTCTGGGAAGATGTCTTATGTACATCCATGAAGAACATGTCTTTCCCACATAAAAGATAGCTCTCTTGCAAGTTGAGCTTTAATAGGAGACATCTTTCCAAGGCTAGAGGTAACTTGTACAACTAAAATTTTTTTCAAAATTGGCTATTCCAATTCAGAAAATAGTTGAGGTAATTTCAAAAAAGATGAAAATAGTTGAAGAAGTTGAAAAGATCATGAAAATAACTAAAGAACCTTAATTAAATTTTAAGGAAGGTTTCTAGGTATTTTGTCTCTTATTATTCATAAATACTGATATAATTCATAGTTGTTGATACCATGAGTTAGAAAGAATACTTTGAAGTATGGAAAGCTTAGCAAGAGAGGATGTGAGAGCACATAAAGTGAATGCAATTGGTAATTACTACTCTAAGGTCACTTTTGTAATGTTTTGGATTTTTTTTCTATTATCTTGTGTCTTAGATGTGAGTCAAGATGTTAGTCCTAGGTTATGAAAGATATTTTCTATTGGTTGCATCTTTCATTTAGAATAACTATTTTGTGGTTGTAGAGCCTCTTACTCTAAAATATTGTTTGAGTATTTTGTGAGGTTTTGGAAAACCGTTGTAATCTTCTAATTAAATAATTAAAGATAGATAGTTTTATTAATTTTTAGTAAATTAATTTTAATTTCATAATACCTAGATTTAGTATTTAAAGGTGATTAATTACTGGAGTGAACCTACTTCAAAATTTGAAGTTGAGAAGAGGTGTCTTGCATGAGAAGAGATGTCTATTAGAAGATGCCTCACTGGTAAAGAATACATCCTAGGGAAGACATCTCATACGTAGAAAAGAGATGCAATCTCTAGGAGAGATGTCCCACATCCAAAGAATAACTCTTAGCTCCAAGCTAGAGTGAATAGTAAGACATCTTAGAAAATGTCTGAGATGACTTGTACAACTAGGAAAATTTCCAAATTAGTCGTTCTAAGCTAGAAAATAACTATAAAAATCAAGAAAGGATAGAAATAGGTGGAAATATTCATGTAAAGCATGGAAAATGAATTCTAGTATTCTTTTCTCATATTTCCAATAAATATTGTATGTGCTTGATCATGTATTGGCTATGAGATATGGTGAGGATATCACCCATCCCTTGTGTAATCCTTAATTTATTTTAGATGTGTATGCCCTATTTATGTATGTTTTCTTATTTTCACATTATTGGTGATTCTTCTAGGATGTTTTGACATTTTTGGAGGTGTTTAGAGCCTATTTTGAGAAGTTTAGAAGGTTCCAACATCAATGGAAACTTGTTTGGAGTTGTTTGGAGGTTCTAAAACTTAAAATAAAAATCTTTGTTTTTGGTCCTAGTAGGTGAGATTTCTCCACCTATTGTAAGACATCTCATCTACATCCAAGATTTCTCCACTTGAATCAAGATATCTTTAATTCTTGCAAGATGTCTCAAATATTTGTAAGATGTTTGCCTTAGTTGCAAGACATCTCCTCTATAAACTAGCTACTTTTGAGAAGGATGTCTCTATTGATCTCAAGGTATATGAGATAACAAATTGAAATTAATTTATATTTTTAAATATAAGAGAAAATGTCATACTAAGAAACTATAAATAATAGTTTAAGGCTTGAGTTTGGGCAAACTAATAGAGGAGAGAAGGTTGGTCTTAAGAAAGAAAGCTAATTTGAATGAAGAGAAGGTTTGTCTCAAGAGAGTGTGAGCTTATGTAAGAGAGTTTGAGTTAGAGTCAAGGAAGAGTACTTAAGAAAGATTGAAAGAATCTCTTATAAGTGTCTTATCTTAAGCTTTGGCTTTGTGATGAGTAGTTAAGGATTAAGAAGAGATATATTTGACCTTTAAGATCCATGGAAGAGTTGTGAATTAATCTTATCTTCTCATCTATGATGCATTTTGTACATTTTAAGAGTTTTCATAATAAAAGGAAGATTTTCTCCATTTCATTATATTATTCTTATTTTATAACCTAAAATTTCTGGGAAACTTTATGGAATGGATTCTTTTGGAATCTATTAAGGTAGGTTCCACATCTAATTGGTATCTGAGCACTTAGTTTAAAGGAATCGACACATAAATTGATGATCTTCATCAATATTTAGAAGAAATTTTGAACCTTTACAACTTCTTAGGATTTGAAGAACCTAGGAGTGGTAAAGACTACTTGAATCTTAGAGATCAAGTTTGTTTTTTGATAATTGAGTACCAATTTGTTTGAAAGTTAGTATTTAAAGTTAATAGATTTAAATTTACACTTTTTTGTTAAAGCTTGGTGTTTTTCTTTGAATTAAAGAAACATTATTATTGATAGTTATGCATTTACATGTGGATATCATTCTTGTTGCTTTAATATATACCTTTAGACCTATGAAAGATATGGCTCTCAAGAAGAATATAAATCAAGAGCTTGGACATCAGCTTTAAGAATTTAAAGAATTATTTAAGGCTTTTGTGCATAAAACTTAAGAAATTCATCTTAAAGTAAAGGTACACAAGTACTAAGCTTTTGTAAAAATTTCAATAAGAAGGGATATGAAGAAATTAAAGACCAATTTGGGAAATATTTTGAGGAGAATTAAGAGAATATCTTCTAGCCATCAAGGAAAGGAGGAAGATGAAAGGTCTAGTAAAGTAGAGATCAATAATAAAAGAAGTTTTTAAATATCTCTTATGAAGCAAAGGAGTGCAAAATACTAGAATATATCAAGAGAGGAAACACAGAGCTTCATCTAAGGGACCAAGAAATCTTCAAATTTCAAGATTATGTATCCTACTAATCAAGGATAGTGCCTACCTCATAAGTCATCGAAGGTGAAAGATCAAAGCTAAAGAAGTCATAAAGATCAAGAAATTTCTTCGAGGATCAAAGGTACAATTAGAAGGTATGATACTAATTGTTTTTACAATTTTTCTATATCTTATGAAAAGGGAAAAAAGATTGATGAGACGTGATATCGCATGCACCATGATATTGCGGACGCGATATCGCGGCCATCGCGATATTGCGTTGTCCCTACGATATCGCATACGCTATATCACGGTCCACCGCCAAATCTATAAATAAGAGGTGGCACTCCCCTCATTTCTCATCCTAGGCTAGAAGTAGCAAAGCTCTGGTGGATTGATCACCCCAGAGATAGAATATTTTCCATGTGCCCGCAGTAGGAGTCCCCCAAGTGAACAGTTCTTTATTCAAGCAGCTTTGTACTTGAACGCAAGTTGTGTACGACAATAAAGATGAGCTTTGTGGATAAACCTTGCAGTACATGGATAGGTTTTATTTCATGTCATTTATTACCTATTGTTAGCGTGGCATGAGTACGACTTGGTTATGAGAATTTAGGAATCTGTACGGCTAACCAAGGAATCAGCTACTCATCGCGATTAGATTCTCTTCCCCTTATCTCCTAGAACGTGGGATGAGTACAACTTGATTACGAGCACCTACGGATGTGTACGGCTAGTCAAGGAATCAGCTACTCCTCACACTTAGGCTAGTTAGGTGCCTCAGTACGACCACTTTAAGCACGTGTGTTACATGTGGTGATCCCAGTAACGATTAGCGTTTGGTAGCCAAAGTTGCATAGTTCAGGGTGTGTACAGTAAGTGGGAATGGATGCTGACACTAGTTAATTTAGACTTAGGACATTAGTTAGAGTTAGTTAGTTTTTCAACCCTTTGCTCTTAGCGTAGAAGACATAAAACCAGAAAAGACCAAAAAAATCATATACCTCGGACTTACTTAACCATACACTGTGACAACAACAAGTAAGTCTGGGAAGACAATGAATGATTAACCCCAAGTGTTATATGGGGCATTTAGGCATTTAGTATGTGGAGTTCAACCAGATTGCACATGCTATGCTCGTTTCATATGATTGAGTGTAGGGGTACCTCGCCACTCATCATTGGCGTCGTTGCTGGGGACTAAGTGTTTGTGCGCCGAATAGAACATAAGGGATATCACTCACATCGTTGTGAGCCTTAATGAACCTTTAGGTTAATCAAGAAAAATTTTATATAACGGTAAAATAGCACACTAATCAAAATTCCTTCTTCTCATAATAACAACTCACCACCTAAGGACCACATATGAGATAGTCGGCAAGATAAAACACATAACCAAAATAAGCCAAGTACTAAACAATATAGAATGACATATACTCATCCTGATGAGTATATTCCTAATTTTACTTTTATTCTCCATTAGGATAAGCAACTACAGTGGAGAGACTTGCAAGGTAACATTGTGTTACCCCCAGATTGATCAATCTTTTGCATGCTTTTCCATGCCTTGGTACAGATTAGCATGCAAGAGCATTTCGTGGAATATTTTGCGGAAGATTTTGACATGAGGGATTATTATCCCATAGATGCCCAATGTATGAGAGACTTAAGGCAGGAGATTCAACATGATTTTTTGAAGGGCAAATCCCCGCACGTCCTTAGCGAAATAGGAGATGAGGAACCCTTTATCACGGGTTCTTTAGCAAATGATGTTCCCCCTCCTAACGACGGTGAGGAGGATGAGTATCAAAACTTATAATCAACAATACATATCCCTAGTTCTAATGCCTGTAAATACCAGCTATTCACAGAGGGAACAACTGATCATGCTAAGGATTTTTGATCGTCACAACGATTGGGGCCGTAGTAGCCGAAGAGAAGGCAAGAAACATCGTCATGGCGATGGTTTCCCTTCTTATTTCCCTTCTTCACATCACTCACCCTCTCCTTCCACATCTGGACACAGCCACCATGAACATAAAGGCAAGGATAAAAGTAAGAAAGATGAAAGACCTCGACATGAAAGTCGAGAGAGAGGACAAGGGCAAGGACATAGGGAGAGTAGGGAACAACGTAGACATCACAGGCATCATGAAAGAGACGATAATGATGAGCCCCTACTCACAACCTAAAGTATGCTTGACATAACAGAGGTGGTTAGGATTCGCACAAGACATTTAAAGGATAGCTGGATCAAATGATTAGACATGAACAACATCCCACGGTTTGAAGGGGGATACAATGTTGATCTGCAAAATCATTTACAGGCATTCCATGATGCCTGTGCCTTGTAGAATATAGAAAATGAGTGGCAAAAACTTAAGTTATTCCCAAGGATACTCACCAAAGAAGCAGAGAGTTGGTACCGGTCCTTAGAACCGGAAACCATTAGGAGGTGGAGAACGATGCTAGAACTGTTCAACGAAAAGTATCAGACTTACTCCAGAGTGTCCAATTTGCGTAAGCAGATCCAAGGCTAGAATCAAGGTACACATGAAACCTTGGATGCTGCCATGGCCCACTATTACACATTGTTACATCATTGCCTGGGCCATGGGTACGCTCAGCGGGATTAACTTCGCCACATCGTGGATGCGCTAAGGAATGAAACTAGAAGAACCCTTAGGACTTACACCCAATGGAGACTCTCACAATTAATAACAGAATTAGCGGCTAAGGTAGATGATGTATGGAATTCCTTAGACTCTAAAATCGAAACTGTCTTAAAAATTGTAGAAGAGTCTAAGGTTGAGCAAAGTAGTGACAAAGGTAAGAAAAAGTGGAGAGATTTAGGCCTTGCACATAACAAGGATAAGGGAAAAATCACTAACTCCAATGTGGCTGAGGATTCTGATTCAGAAAATGACGGTGGATGTGAGATCTACCATTATGACCATCCTAAGGGATGTTGCCCCATCATCTCACATCTATAGGAGTCTGGTGTGTATGCGCTGAATCTGAGACTCAACCAACAGCAAACACCCCGCAAGTTACCTTATTCACAAGGTAACCCAAGGTAGTTCCACCAACCCTTAATGTATTATCCAAGTGGAACTCTGCCACAACCCATCAAACAGCATCAGCAGTGGCAATACCCACAATCATGGGGGATGCCATCGCCAACACAATAGTACCCTTACTGGTAGCCTAATCCATATGGTTATTATGTGTAGTAGCCAGTTTCTCCAAGTGACTCTACGGGTCACATAACCCCCAATCGTCACTACCAAGCTTAGGAGTACTTTAGAAGGACTCCTTCTCCTTCGGGGGATACTCCATACCCATGCCATCCTCCTAATCCATCTGCACCTCTTCCACCAGTAGTACTTTCCATAACACCTCCTTCTCTAACAATGCAAGGGAAACTTCCTCTTCAACCATAGCAACATCACGCTGCAAGAGTTGTAAACATCCAAGTTGCTGTTGGTTCTGACAACTATAAAAAGAGAAGACCTTACTTCAGAACCAAAAGCCCAGATAAAATCTCGCAACAACAAGCGGTTGGGGCCATGTAGACTCCTCCACCATCTAACACTTTGGAGCACCCTTTCGTCCAAAATCAGAGCGTAACACATACGGTTATGTTAACGCATACTGTAACTAACTAGATCAAGGTAGGCCACCTTCCCAAGAAACTAACTAACCCTGGGAGTCCCTTAATCTATTTGCAGATCATCGAAAATAAATCACATAGGGCTATTTTTGACTCAAGTTCGGGAGTCAACTTAATTTCATGAGAGATGTATCATGCCTGGAACGTACCCCAACTCAAGAAGAGCAACATTCTCCTAGAGTTGGCGGACTAGTCCATCACCATTTCCTTGGGATTGATGGAGGACATCATTACCACTGTGTGTGGTTGGTCTTACCTAGCTGATTTTCTAGTGATCGATGTGAACAACAACGAAGGGAACTTCCCAATTATAATGGGAAGGGCATGGCTAAGTACAGTAGATGCATGCCTTAGGATCCACGATCTTTCCTTGGAAATCTCTAAGATAAACATATGTGGAAAGATCGAGAAGAGGAAATTTCCATGCATCACATACAATGATTCATTGGGTGTTGACATGGAGGAAATGCCTCCATGTAACAGGTGTTCCCAAGAAACATTAAAACAAAGATGCCTGTATGTAGCAACCACACAACTAGTAGAAGACACCCCATGGTTGACAGCTGCTAGAAGGAGCAGAAAAATATGCATGGAATGAACTGAGGAAACCCATGCCAACAACAAAGGCATAGACACATTGAAATATGAGCATCGCCAACTTCCACCACTCAATCTAAGATCATCAATTGGCAGAAGTTGGGCACTTCTACGAAATTCAAACAAACGCTCATTATTTCAGATCTCTCCCTTACAACTTAGTCATGGGGGAGATGGCCATCTATGCTAATCATATGGGGTCCTTAGTACTTTTAAGTTTTTTTTTACACATTTTTGTTTTACAAATTTCTTTAACTTTTCTAAGTTTTTGTTTTACAAATTTCTTTAACTTTTATAGTTTTTGTTTTACAACATCGTTATACTTTTTCCATTTTTTGTATGTGTGTGTGTGTGTGTTCCACCCTATAAATTTGTCCCATAATAAGCATTCTTCATGATGGTATGAACTATTTTCATATTGATTGCTAATGTTTGATTTTTACCTTTAAGTTACAATGTTAATACTAAGGTATGTTTCTTTTGATATGGCAAGCAATGAGACCACTTCATCCATCCATCCACCAATTTTGATGGTCTCTCTCAGCTTGGAAATGTACAGTCCCTTTCTTAATAAGAACTTAAATGAATCAGTGATTAGGCATTTCTCAAACTAAGGAAGGACTCAAGAATTGAAAAGGATGTGACTTCAAGGGAACTTGATGCTTTTGTGTTGGTCATTCTCTTGGGTGCTTGAATGTTTCTTCTTGAGTTTTCTTGCCGTTTCGATGCTACCCAATTGTTAGAAGCCGAGACAATAAAAATAAGAAGTCTTTGCATGGTGTGGTCCTCACGCATAAAAACACAAAACACACAAAAGAAAAAACCAAGTGAGAATTCAAAGCACACCCCTTAGATGAAATAAACTTGGGTTACAAGCATTGGTGGTGGAACCAAAGTGTTCCCTTTAACTAAGGCCCTTCTCGCTTTCCATTCTCTACTTTGTTTTGTCAGAATGGTGGTAACTCTTGGAGTGTACGTTCTTGTTGCCCAAGTGGATGGTTTAACCGAATGCATTAATGCGAAGTCA
>MNCI01007540.1:28233-38751 GCA_015680685.1 Gnetum montanum
ACTCTTTGAATGTGGGTTTGTCAGGGCATTAAGGGCATGAGCCTGCTTTGGGGAGGATCCACTGACATTCCTATTTAGAGCCTTAGTTAAATTCTTTTCCTTAACATTTTGCAATTAATTTTATTTTTGTTCATTTCCATCTTGACATCCACTTCATTGATGCCATAGTTGTCCCTTTTTATCTATCTTGCTTACTCCTTTTCTTTCTCCATTCTAATGCAATTGGAGGTTCACAATTAGTCATGGGGGTATGGGGCCTAATTTTTTCGATTTTCTCCCTACCCCGAAATTTTTTGATTTTCTTCCTAACCCCTATACCTTCGGTAGTCATCAATCACATATTCCCAAATCCATATTAGCCATACCACAACCTAGCAAATGAGTTTACACCAAAGTAAGGTATCAATTACATGATGATTCAATTACCCTTGCTAATATATGATTGTGTTGTGTGTGTAGATGGTAGACATGTGAACAACGGATTGGATCTAGAGCAAACACTTGGAGTGGAGTCGTGCTAGAAGTAGCTATGCAAGGAGCAAGATTGATGGCACACTTATGGATGGACAACGAGGGAAAATTTTTGGTGTTGGCAGTAGCAACACTTCTTTCTCTCTCTCTTTCTCAGCTACCAACAAAGGCCTGATGTCATTGTAATAAGGTGTTCACCCCTATTATCATGAACACCAGTTTTGTCAAGTCTTGTAATAATGATCTGTTCACATGTCATCCCATTAGTTCCATTTCCCTCAATAATTCCATACCTACCTGATATTATTGTAAGGAACTCGAGGATGAGTTTTCATTCAGTCGTGGGGGTATCATGAGACACGATATCGCATGCACCATGATATCGCGTACACGATATCGCGGTCGTCATGATATCGCATCCCATGTGATATTGCGTCATCCCTGCGATATCATGTAAGCAATATCGCAGTCTACCATCAAATCTATAAATAAGAGCTGGTACTCCCCTCATTTCTCATCCTAGGCTAGAAGTAGTGAAGCTCTGGCGGATTGATCACCGTAGAGATAGAATATTTTCCATGTGCCCGCAGTAGGAGTCCCCCAAGTGAACGGTTCTTTATTCGAGCAACTTTGTACCTAAACGCAAGTTGTGTACAACAATAAAGATGAGCTTTGTGGATAAACCTTGTAGTACATGGATAGGTTTTATTACATGTCACTTATTACCTGTTGTTAGCCCGGCATGAGTATGACTTGGTTACGAGCATTGATGAATGTGTATGGCTAACCAAGGAATCAGCTACTCATCGCGATTAGATTCTCTCCCCCTTATCTCCAAGAACGTGGGATGAGTATGAATTGATTACGAGCATCTATGGATGTGTACGGCTAGTCAAGGAATCGGCTTCTCGTCACACTTAGGCTAGTTAGGTGCCTCAGTATGACCACTTAGAGCACGTGCGTTACGTGTGGTGATCCCAGTAACGATTAGCATTTGGTAGCCATAGTTGCATAGTTCAAGGTGTGTACGGTAAGTGGGAATGGATGCTGACACTAGTTAATTTAGACTTAGGACATTAGTTAAAGTTAGTTAGTTTTTCAACCCTTTGCTCTTAGCACAGAAGACATAAAACCAGAAAAGACCAAAAAAATCATATACCTCGGACTTACTTAACCATACACCATGACAACAACAAGTCTGGGAAGACAATGAATGATTAACCCCAAGTGTTCCATGGGGCGTTTAGGCATTTAGTCTATGGAGTTCAACCAGATTGTGTGTGCTACGCTCATTTTGTATGGTTGAGTGTAGGGGTACCTTGCCACTCATCAAAGATTATAAGCCAAGTTGAGGTTATCTCATGAAATAGAGATAGGTTTTCTAGCCAAGTTATTTAAAAGAATGATTAATTTGATGATAATTTTAATGAACATGATGTTAAGGCCATGGAAGAGAGTTTACCTTTTGAGTTGGTACGTACAAAATGGGATGAAGATCCTAATGATGATTCCTTGAAGAGGAGAAAACATTAGAATTTAAAACTTCTATTTTAGATATTAAAAGTTCAAGCATTAATAAGTTTGAATAACCACATTTTAAAGATCAAGTTGAATCAAAGATGGATGAGAGAAGCCAAGAAGAGGTAACTAAGTGTGAGCTTTACCTTATTAATGGTAGTAATATCTCTTATGTTGAAGCTATTATGATGGATGCTAGTATTTCAATTTCTAATGGTAGTGGTTTGTTCAATGATGATGATGAGAATCATGACCATTATCGTAATTGTGATGAGATTATATGTTATGTTGTGAATGATGGAAGAAATGTAAATTTTACTACCATTATTAGTAAGAGCATAAATAATAATGGTAATGTATCTAATTTTGCATTTGATAATATGGCTATGGTAGTAGACATTATAAGAAGATCATAATTGATATTGCTGAGGACATTACTAGTGATGAATTTGATTATCTTAGTTATGAAATAAATGAACAACATGAAGAAAATCTACATTATGGTACCAATGGTGGAGGAAGGATGAGTGATAGTCTTCCAAATACCAAGAAGAAGAAGGTGAAGAAGAGGGAAAAGAAGGGAAGAAAGGATGTTGGGTTAAGGAAGCCTAATCCTTTTACTTTTTCTTATTCTTCATTAATTATATGTTTGAGTCATCATTGGGATGCAAGGGAAGAACTTCAAAGATATGCTTAGATAAATGAAGTATGGTGGGGTAGGATGAAAAGCCACCATGAGAAGAGAAGATCAAAATCAAAACCTCAATTAATACTCATTCTCATGTTTTTTATGCATTAAGTCTTGATTATTGTGCTAAGTGTGATGGCCTTGAGTCATGGAGGCATGAAATATTCTAACTTGTAAAAGATCATAAAGCATGAAATTTTAAAGGTGGAAGAGATGATGAGGACATCACCTAGCCCATGTATAATTCTAGATGTATTTTGGATGTGTGTGGCATATTTGTACATGTGTTCCTCTTTTTACCTTATTGATGATGATTCCAAGGCATTTTAGCATGTTCGGATGGTGTTTGGTGTCTATTTGGAAGAGCTTATAAGGTTTCAGAATCAATGGAAACTTATTTGGAGATTTCTAGAGGTTTCAAATCTTAAAATAGGAATATTTGTTTTTGGCCCTGGTAGGTGAAATGTCTCCAACTCCTATAAGATGTTTCAACTACATATAAGATGTCTCCACCTAAGAAAAGATGTCTTCACCTAAATTAAAATGTCTTCACTTCTTGCAAGACATATTCTGAAGATATATCACATGTATGAAAGACATCTCCTCAAGATATATAACATGTATGCAAGACATCTCCCCTAGCTATAAGACATCTTCTTTATAAACTAGATACTTTTGATTGGGACCTCTTCTCAAATATTAAGACATCTCATATGAGCAATAGAAAGTAATCTGTATTATTAAATATATGAAAAGATAAATTATTATACCAAGAAACAATAAATAAGAGTCCAGGACTTGAGTTTGAATAAGCTAACTAAAGGAGAGATGGTTAGTCTTAAGGGAGGAGGCTAATTTGAATGTAGAAAAGGTCAGTCTCAAGAAAGTGAGAGCTTGTGAAAGAGAGAGAACTTGTGCAAGAGAGTTTGAATGCTAGGTAAGCAAGAGTAATTAAGAGAGCTTCAGAGAATCTCTTAAAAGTATCTTCTCTTGACCTTTAGCTCCATGGTGAGTAATTAAGGATTGAGAGGGGAGATTTATGACCTCTAACATCCTTGGGAGAGTTCTGAGCTCATCTTGGATGCTCAATTGTAATGTATTTCTCTACATTTTGAGATTTTTCTTAATAAAAAGGGGGTTTTTTTCATTTCTTTATGTTGTTCTTATTTTCTAAGCTAAATTTTTTTAGGAAGTTTGTGAAATGGGTCGTTTTAGGGTCTATTAAGATAGGGTCCACATCAAAATATCATGGAAGTTGATGAGAGTTACATGAAAGAACTTGTAAAAAATTTCATGAGTGTGTATGTAACTCTTTGGTCAATTATAAGTGTATGGCCTTAGTGTCTTTTTTATGCATTGTATGTTTGATCATAGTCTTTCGTTTGTGGGAGAGATTACTTTCGGTTATGTCTTGTAATGAGAACAATCATGGTATGGTTCGAGAAGTTAATGCTCTATAATATTATTGAGTGTTGTAAGTAAAATATGTTGTTATGAGTTGTAGAAGCATGAAATTGTAATATTCTTTATATTAATTAAAGATAGCTATTTTTCTTATTTTCTATTAATTTGCATTTTTACATAATATTCAAATGTACTGGGATTTGAAGGTTAAAACAAATGGAGTGAATTTGATCTAATATAATTGGTATCAAAATGTTAGGTTGATTATTTCTTGGAAATGGGTTACATATTTTTGTTAATTTCAAATGGCACCTAACAAGAAATAAGCTTAAGCCCTAAATAGAGATAAAGAGAGCATGAAATTTTCCTTTCAATTGATGGTTGCTTGATTGTATGAGATTAGTACCAAGGTAGATAGGAATATAGGTCCCAATCATGTTTAGAATCATGGAGCTGATGAGCATTCATTTTGAAATAGGAATGAAGAAGTTTCTTAGCTAAGTGGGAGTGTGAGTAGATGAAGAGGAATCACAATCTAGCTATGAGAGTGTAGGAATCCATTAGTTAAGGATGCCACTAGGAGAAAACCCAATTTTTCATATTTGAGTTTCAAAAGCTCCATCACCTATGTCTATGTCTTTTCATGATAAGCTTAATGATGAGAATAGAGTAAGTCTTACTAGAGCATTCAAAAATGCTTCTTGATTTCTATAGGTGGAAATAAAGATGTTTAATGGTGTAGATGGTGCCAATGCTTTTTGAAGTGGGCTAAAGAAACTTAATAAATATTTCAAGTTAGAGGAGGTACCAAGTCAATTAATGATATCTATTCTTGAATTTAGATTAGAAGGTATGCTTTCTACTTCGTGGGAAATAGAGTTCCATGGATATGAAAGGAAAACTGGTTAATCCATTAGAGATTAAGATATTATGAAATATAGGTTGAGAAGAAAATTTCAATATAATCAATAGAGACAAGTGATGATAATAATGTTAAAATTATTAAGGCAAGATGACAAAAATGTCAAGGAGTTTTACATAAAATTTTTGGAATTAATCCATTATGTTAAGATAAATTGGAAAGAATATGAATAGGTTTCAATAATTTTGGGATGTCTTAAGATGAAATATTAATAGAATTTATCATTCTATAAGCCACAAACTCTTGATGAGGATTATGATTTAGCTCTCAAGGAAGAAAATAAACTTAATGGTTTTGGGAATAGGAGTAAACAAGCTTTGAAGGAAAGGAACAAGGGATCTAAGTCCAAATCTAAAGATAAAGATGACAACCATCATAAGAAGATAGAAAAGAGTGATAACAAGGGTGAAGCAAAGAAGGACCAAGGGATTAAATATCAAACTAGAACTCATTCAAAATTTAGTACTTTAAGTGTGGGGAATGAGGACATAAGCAATAAGAATGTCCACTTTTCAAGGCAGCCAAGGGTAAGGATGTGCAAATAATGGAAGCAAAGGAGAAATATAGCCAATCTCTTCAAAGAGATAACTCTAATGCTTCAAAGATCAAGAAAGTTTTAGAATTAAATTCTTCTATATTTATGGGGAATATGAATAAAGGATACCATCTTGCTAGAAATTTGTTATTTTAGATTGGGTTTGGATTTTTGCTTAGTAGGAAATGGATTGATATTTTAATTGATGAAGAAGTCTAAGAAAATGCTATTTAATTTAGGATAGTTACTAGATTATATTTGATAAATAATCCTAGATCCTAGATCCTACAAGATACATTGGTTATCTAGAGATTTCTCTCAATAGATAAAGAAAGAATGTGTTTTGAAATTTAAAAATGAAAGTTATCATGATGTAGTGAAATGAGATGCACTTCCAATTAATTGTGCTAATATATTTATTGATATAGCCTTTAATTTTAACAATCATACTTAATTTGATGGGGCATGAAATGTATGAAGTGTAGCTAGATTTGATGAAATCCATGAGTTGATTCCTATGATAGCAAAATAAATAAGGTAGCAAAGCTCACTAAATTCTTTCTTAATCCTTCTCAAAGAGAGGAAATAAACTAATAAACATGATGAAACATTTTTATTTTGTTGTTGTATCAAATGTTTCTTCTAACCATGATGATGTGTAGGTAGAACTTTCAATAGGTGTGTAAGACTTGAAGGAGTAGTTTTTCAAGGTGTTTAAGGAGAAATTAGATGAATTTCTATCAATGAGGAATGCACAATACCAAATTAATTTCATCCATAGTGCTACCATTCCAAATAAAAGACCATACGAGATGACACTAAATTAGTGGATACAATTCCAAAGGCAAGTAGAGGAGTCACTTGCAAATGGCTTCATGATTAAATTCATTTTATCTTGTGTAGTTCTAACAATACTTGTGCCAAAGATGAATAGTGATGAATGGAGCGTGTGCATTCATTATAGAGTGAAAAATAGGATAATAATTGTTGGCGACCGTTTGGTACGCGACTGCCATCGAGTGTCCTCAAATAGGATTTAGGTGCCTGCTGGTCTCTAGCAACACCAAGGCCCAGATACCTCCAAATACACTCATTAGTTAATGCGAGTATGTGTGTGTGCTGTTGCGGCGTGTGGTTGTGTAAAATGTAACAATTGCGTTGTGTGTGAACTACAAATGACTTACTTTCAAGAGATTCAGCCAACTTTGCCAAATACTGTGAGTTCTTGAAAATTTCCTATTTTGTTCAACTACCTAGTCTACGTGGTCCTTATAATACCTACTTGTAACAAATAAAATTTTGCAAAAACATTTGAGCAAAACTCTGCAATCTACTCCTAATTTTCCCCAGAGAAAGAGATAGTTCCACAAGAAAACTAGAAATAGAGCAAGATTCGATGGAAATAAGTAGAAAAGAAAAGAAAGCAGATTTGTGTAGACCTCAAATATTTAAACACGGTAAAATGACACGAGTAAACACTTTGCAATAAAGCTATCCCAAATTCAATATCTACGAATTGTTCAAACTTCCAAGGTTCAAACAAGCAATATCTTCAAGACAATCCTATTATGCTACCAAAAATTGCTGCGTAAACTACCACGTACGAGACTCTATTTTGGCTAGATAATAGCTGTCAATGATTGCATTTAAGTAGAACCTTTAAAAGACTTGACAATTTCTGATTGAAATACCATGAGAATTCACTTAAAAGATAAAAAGAAGCTATTCTGGTCCCATCAAAGTACCAAAGATTCTCTGAACCCTCTCGACTACTGAATTGTTCAACGGCGTGACTACAAACAGAGGCTCTCTTACAACAATCCCAATAGCAGTTCCCACACGTTGCACAATAACAAAATTTACTACTAAAATGCTCTTAAGGCTTTTAAACACAAGCGCTTCTATTGCAAAATTTTAATAGAAATTTCTATCAGGCAACAAGAACAGTAAGAGCAATCTAAAAATCCCAAAATTACTTGCCAAGGATGATACTATCTAAACCACTAGCTAAGCAATTTAAACAAAACAAAAATGAAATGCATAACTTACAGGACCATGACCAAGAGGCTGAAATCTTTATTCTAGCAAGCCATCTTGCAAACAATCTTCTTTACAAATCTTCTTTGATCCCAAGTGGGATGGCAAATACGTTTCAAATGTAAATGGTTTTCTAACGTGGTTAATCGTGTTGCTTTGATGGATTTTTCTGTGCGCAGCTTTCTCCTGCGAATTTGTGCTGTTTCATTCCATTGAACTGCTTTGTTCGTTATTTTGGTGCCACCGCTCTACCTTGGATTGGCATGAGGTCGTGATTACCTCCGCCGTTGGTTTGTTGCTGACGTTACTAGAACCCTGCCACTGCTCTGCTACTACCATCTCCATGTCTTCCACATCCGCCATGGCTGGGTGTCATCTATTGAACCCCCACAAACACGATTGTAGTTGGAACAGCTTCTACGCACAGCTCGGCATCAGTTACTAATTTACTTATATTAACGGTGAAATGACTTGAATCTGTGAACCCTCGGCAATGGTGTCTTGTCCCTATTCATGGACAGCATCCAAGTCAGGCGCATTTGTATTTTTGTTTTGTAGTTTTTGCTGGTAACCGTCTAGAATCGCAGGCATAGGCATAGGCATGACAACCGACTACGTTCTAACCCTGCTTCATTCGTCTTTAGTAGTCTCTGGCCAAGAAATTAGGCTCACTGTGGAAATAGAACAAAGAAACCCTTCGTGGCAAGTGTTTCACAAAATTCCAAAAGGAATATGAAGTGATTTCTGGCGTTTTCTTGGCAAAATTTTAGCGGCAAGAAGCACTGCATTTTTGTTGCCATATTGATACTGCGTTTTTTTTTATTTTAAATTTGTGCTTAACCCTGTCTCTGAAAGTATTCAGTAACTATTTCTTCTTAACACAGAACCTATTTTCTCTGTTCTTTGGCTTCTGTGAAAGTGGGACCAACATCATTCTTGAATAATATTCATCCTTGATATATTTGTGTGGCCAGGCCCTGTATATTCCATGTCTGCAACCGTTACTGAACTAGTCTAAGTTTGGTTGAATGTAATATGTTGAGATATTACATTCTTTTCCCAATGTAAGGTTAAATTAAATATGTTTTTTATCACCATAAAACTCATCCAAATTTTAACACCTATTTTATTTCTATTCTTCTTAAGTAAACTGAAACTCCTGCTCCATGTAGTGGCTGAAAATGTGCCAACATCTTTGCCCCCTTTAAAACTTAAATAAACTTATGCAGCCTCATTCCCAAAACATCTTGAAATTTTCATTGAATTTTTACATTCAATAAGAAATCTTTTTTGAGGAAAATTCCCATTTAACATAAGGTGAGATGGGACAAAAACCTCATTCCTAGGAGAAAATCAAACTATACATAACATCTATACATTATCAAGTCCTTCAATGGACTATTCTTGGGGTGGGAACTGAATTGTGAGGGTTACCCTAGTGGGAATACTCATCTCCTTTACCTCTTCATAGGATATTTCTGATGTCATGTAGGTGATTTTTTTGTCTTCTTGTTTTGTGGAGCTCTCACCTTGATCTAGTGAAGCTTTCTCTTCAACCTTTTCCTCATTTTCTTATTTGGAAAAGCTCTTTTGTTCTTTTTCATTGACTCCTTCCTCTTGAGAGGCCAAAGCTTCTCCCCATCCCCATGATGACTCTCCATAAGTTGGTGGTTCTTCTTCTTTCTCTTCTTCTTTGGAGCAATCTTGATATTGCCCCCAAACATTGGACTTAATATCCAAACCTCTAGTGAGAAAAGAAAATTCGTCGGATAGCCAAGCCATAAAAGGGCATTCCTTTGGAGCTCCACAAGATCTAGCCTTTAGATAAGCCTTCAATACATGTTCAGGGCAACATCCCATCACATATGGAATAAAAGGCTTTCTCATTGCTCTCTTAAACTCCATTAGCTCTCTCTAACCTTCACTACCAAACTTGAAATGAAAGATGATGAAATCTTAAACAATCTAACCCTTCTTTTATAGGTGCTAAAAATTTGAACTCCCATCCAAGTGTCTTCAACCAAGCTTCCTTCTTTTTAGGCATTTAAAACATTTGTCACAATCCTCTCCAAGTAGTGGATGAGTCACCTTCCCTACTTGTCAAACTTGTAGAATTTTACTTGTTTTACTTGTAGGCTTCCACTTGCCTCATTTGAAGGAAAGATAATGTTTCCAATATAAATAAATCATAATTAAATATAATAGACACTATATCCTTAATAATATTTACATAATACTATGTACATATATTTTGTGTAATGACATCTTCAAGTTGTATGCAATTTTCCCAAATAATGTTTTATATGCAAAACATTATATGGAAATTGCAATTCCATGCCATCCAAGGTTGATAATTTGTAAGTAACTTCTGACAATTGCTTTGTAATTTGAAAGGGACCAATCCATGATGGTGTAAACTTATTTGGTTTCTTCATATTCCATAACAGACAAGGTCTCCTATCTTGAAATTTCTTTTCAAAGCCTTTCTATCAAACCATCTTTTAACATGAGAGGTATTTCGTAACAAATTATCCCTTGCTTTATCTACTTCAGTTTCTCTTTTAATAAGCAAAGTCATGAAACTTTTATCTTTATCAGTCCTTTCACTATATCTTTGTACAAATTCAGAAGTTGAGCTTATAATCTTGTTTGTGATTCTTGCAGCCAAACCATAGACTAAATTATATGGTGATGTCCCAATAGCCTTCTTGAATTTGATTCGATCTTACCATAATGCGGATTGCAAATAATCGATCCAATTTCCTGGATTCCCATCCATTGATTTCTTGATATAAGTGATAAGATTTTTATTGGTGGATTCCGCTAGACCATTTCCTTGAGGATAATAATTTGATGAGGAAAATAAGAAAATAGATCTTTCAGATGCCCATCTGATAAACTCTTCGGATTTGAAGGTGGGTCCATTGTCTGACACTAACACTT
>MNCI01007540.1:45904-84564 GCA_015680685.1 Gnetum montanum
TGTGAAAGCAGGATCAACATCATTCTTGAATAATATTCATCCTTGATCTATTTGTGTGGCCAGGCCCTGTATATTCCATGTCTGCCACCGTTACTGAACCAGTCTAAGTTTGGTTGAATGTAATATGCTAAGATATTACATTCTTTTCCCAATGTAAGGTTAAATTAAATATGTTTTTTATCACCATAAAACTCATCCGAATTTTAACACCTATTTTATTTTTATTCTTCTTAAGTAAACTGAAACTCCTGCTCCATGTAGTGGCTGAAAATGTGCCAACAATAATGAGATAAAAATTTTCTATTCCAAGGATGGATGATATCTTTGATGTCCTTAACAATGTAAAATTTTTTTGAAAAATTAATTTCAAGAGTTATTACTATCAAATTATAATCAACCTTGATAAAAAAATTGAAGATAGCTTTCAAATATCAAATGGATTATTTGAGTTGTTGGTGATGCCATTTGGGCTCATGAATATACCTAATACATTAATGAAATTAATACATGATGTACTCAAAGAATTGATTGGTAAGTGTTCTATTATCTTATTTGATGATATTTTGGTATATAGCTCTAATGAGGAAAAGCATCTAGATCACTTGAGAAGAGTGTGTCTTAAATTTTACGATAAAAATTTAGTGATCAATATGAAGAAAATTCATTTCTCTATAAGGAATATCACATATTTGGGGTATGTGATTTCAAAAAATCAAATTGGGTTGGAAGCTACCAAGGTGATGGCAATTAAAGATTGGACAACTTCAACAAATGTTGGGGAGTTAAGATCATTCCTTAGTTTAGTAGGTTTTTATTTAAGGTTCATAAAAGATTTTAATGGTATTTCTTGGTCTATGTTTTCTTTGCTTAAAAAGAATAAATATTTCAAGTGGGATGATGAAACCCAAATGAGCTTTGACTTGATGAAAGCAAAAATAACTAGTGAACTAGTTCTTGTAATACTAAATAATTAGAAGCACTTTTAGATAGAGGTGGATGCAAGTAAAATTTCCATTGGAAGGGTACTTTCACAAGAAGGTAGGTCTATTACTTTATTTTTTTAAAATTTAAATGAGCTAAGGTAGAAATATAGCATATATGAGATGAATTTATGCATTATTCTTTAAGCAATCAAGCATTAGAGGCATTAATTGTTACCTAAAAAGTTTACCTTGATGATGGACCACAAAGCACTTTAGTTTCTAAATTCTCAAAAGAAGTTCAATGTTAAGCACATGACATTATTTTGGTAGTTACAAAAGTTCAATTTTTTTTTAATCACAAACGTTAAAAGGCCAATGTGATGGTTGATACATTTTCTAGGTTGCATGTGGTGAATTTTAGCATACCTCATATGAAAGGTATGGATGATTTTGGTGATTTGTATAAGCATGGTTGTTATTTTGGATAGGTCTAGAAAAGCCTCAAAGAACCATTATTGAGTACGATAGCTAAATGGAGGGACTATCATATTTAAGATGAACTATTATTTAGAAATGGGAAGGTATGTGTTCCAAATTGTGATTTTAGGAAGAAATTTTTATCTTAAAAGAATTATTATGGCATGGAAGGACATATGGGTAGGGATAAAACATTAGAACTTGTGGCTAGATATTATTTTTGTCTTGGAATGATAATTGAAGTCTTAAAATTTGTAAAGGAGTGTTTGGCATTTTAGAAATTCAAGGAAGGCAAAGTAGTGGATGAACATTACATACCCTTGAAAATTCCCAAGGATTTATGGGAAAGTATATCAATGGACTTTACAAGTACTATTCCAAGGATCAAAAGTGGAAACAATGATATTTTTATTATAGTGAATAGGTTTTTTAGAATGACACACTTCATTCAATGCACAAAAGTGAGTAATACTTCGCATGTTGCAAATTTATTTTTCTAGCATGTTACAAATTTATATGGAATTCCTTTGAATATTGTTAGTGATAGAAATTCAAAATTTAATAGTCATGTTTGGAGGTCCATTTGAATAATCTTAGGGAAAAAGTTAAATTTTTCTAGTGCATATCCATAATTTGATGGCCAAATGAAGTTGACAAATAAATCCTTGGCAAATATTTTACGATGTTTATGTGATGAACAACCCAATCGATGGGGAGAGGGGTAGGAGGAAAATTTGCTATCATGTTAAATTTTCTTAGAATAATTCTTTTCATGTTACTATTGGTAAGAGCTCATTTAAGATGAATTATGATTTTTGTCCAAAGATGATGGATACTATAAAAATCATTAAGGAAGAAGCTCAACTAAGTGTTGATTTTGTGAAAAAGATAAGGGATCTTCATGCATAAGTGAAGGAAAATCTAAATAGCAAGAGAGAAGAGATAGTCCTTAAGAGGAATGAGGATAAGAAAAATCCTAACTTTGCTGTTGGTAATTTAGTTTGGATGCACTTAAAAAAGAATATGTTAAGAGGTGTCAACTTCTCTAGGTTTAAATTCAAGAACATGGGTTATTTTAGAATAAAGGCCAAAATTAATGATCACAAATTTAAGATTGATTTATCAAATGCTTTTTATATGAATTTTATGTTTAATGTTGTATATGTTATTCATTACTATGGACCAATTGATGATGAAAGTATATAGGGTAGCATCGATGAATTAAAGGGGCTATTGACAAGTTCAAACATTCGATGGAGAGGAAGGCAATCATAATCAAGTGGAGGAAAGCTTCTAGTACTTGAGAAGTGAATATGCATGAGTACTTAATCCATTAGAAGAATAATTCCATTTATGATGTATGATTTCATGAGATCAAACTTGTTTATTAGGAGATCACTTCTACTCCTAGTCCTTTGTTCACATGAGTTTACTTTTTGAAGGGTGGAAGATTTGATGTAGAGCCACCTTTTATTTCCTTTCTTAATACCTAAAAATGACTTTTTCTAGGTTTTGGACATTATGAAAATATCTTGGGAGTTAAGAAGATGTCTTGGTTGAGAGCTAGATCTTCATAAAAGATATTTCAATTTTAGGAGAGATGTCTTACTTGAGAAAGAGAAGTCTCTAGAAGACATCTTACTAGTAAAGGAGATGTCCTAGGGGAGACATCTCATAGGTAGAGGAGCTCTCTCATCTCCAAGGGAGACATCTCACATACAAATAATTTGTATCACCTCTAAGAAATAGTTGATAGTAAAACATATTGGGAAAGGCTTGAGCTAACTTGTACATTTTGGAAAACTTCTAAATTGGAAATTCTAAGTTGGAAAATTGCCAATAAAAGCCAAGGAAAGATAGAAATAACTAGGAATGTTTACTTTGAGAATGAAGAAATATTTTTAGGATTCTTGTCTTCTATTTTCAATAAATATTATACCTATTTGATAATGTTTTGAACATGATATGTCATAAGATGTAATGTAAGTTGATGAGAGTGGCATGAGAGAACCTATGAAAGAGTGTAATAGTGTAGGAAAATCTTTGATTAATTGTGAGTGTTTGGCCTTGGTATATCTTATGTGTATTATTTGTTTAATCTCAATCCTGTGTTTGTGGGAGAGATCTCTTTTAGTTATGTCTTGCAATAAAAAAATGATTGTACTATTGTAGAGCCTCATGCTCTAAAATATCATTGAGTGTTTTGAGGGAATTATATTACTATGGGTTGTGGAAACATAGAATTATAATCTTATTTATATTAATTGAAGATGGCTAGTTTTCTTCTTTTCTATAAAATTTCATTATTTTCATAATATCTAGATTTATTGAGATTTGAAGGTTAATATAAATAATGTGATCCTGCTCCATTAAGCACTTATTTTCTCTCTATTTGGAAGATTCGGTATGTAGTTTTTTTTTAGTAGCAAGAGCATAACTATGGTCTCTCTTTAGGTGTAAAATACTATATTCTCAAACATGGCACTTTTCAACTACAAATTTAAGCAAAGAACCTCTATTTTTTACCTAAAAAATTAATTTTTTTCTATAGTATTAATTTCTTTCTATTTTAGAGGCTTAATGATGGCAAGCTTTCAACTTTTGTTCCTATTTTTTTTTTTGATTGATGTGTAATTTTTTCTTTAAAGAGAGTCTTCTACTTCTTTTTATAAGAAGTCATTTAGTAAGAAATGAAAACTAATGAAGTAGGATGGATGTTGTTGTCAAAGATTTGTGTAGTGGAGAAATATCATTCAGATGCATTGATAGCAAGAGTTTCAACTTAAAAGACCTCTTAAAAAATCACCATTACTATAAGTTTTAAGAGATATTTCAACATAAGTCATGGTGAAGCTAACATAAAAGAAAATTTAATTATGAGAATATCAAAAGTTCTAGTATTTCTTTCACAAGTCAAAGACTAGTTGTGATTATGAAATAATGATTCTAATGATGAAACTATAATCATGGTTACTAAATATCGAAATCATGAGTCATGGCATACTAATAAGGAAGGATCAGAATCTATTAACAGGTCATGATCTTTATGTAGGTAACCATGAGTGGACCATAAGTTAGGGTATCTAATCATAGATCATGGAGTATTTGAAATTCTATTTTGGATTCACAATGAGTCATGATAAGATCATGGCAAGATCATGGAGTTGTAGGTTTTCTAGAAACACTTGAAACAAAGAACATCAGTTAAGATCTCTACTCAAGTTAGTGAAAAACACTTCTACAAACTTTAATGATGAATCTTAGAACTCCAAATCAATAATACTCAAGCTTCAAATCAAGAAAAAATACCAAGAAAATCCTTCAAATATCAAATCTTATCGAAATCCAGAAAACCCTTGAAACTTGATAAATTTGATTATTTAATTAATTTAAAAACATTAAATTAATAAAAATAAACTAATAAACTAAGAGATAGATTTTGAAAATGTAAAAAAATATAGAAATTAGAAGCTAATGCAAGAATGAGTGTAACTTAAGAGCTTTAAAGTAACTAAGAGCAAATATTCTGTTGACAACTTTAGCAAATTACCAAATGGGAATCACAGTAAAATTGGTTAAACAAATGTCTTCCTCTTGGAATTTGAGCATCAAATGGAGCATGATTTATACAAGTCTGAAGAAGGTTGAGAATGCATGGACACTACCCCACTCACTAATGAGACTCATCTAAGCGCTTCATCTTTTCCTATATTCATGGTATTCCATGTCACTAACCAATTATGAGTATCTTATCCTATGCAAAGCACCACATCAAATAAGTAAAGAGTTCACTAATTGATGAATCGTGATTTTCCTGGCCTCGATATTGGGTACATGATATTGCAACTTGGATAACGATATCGAGTACACGATATTGTGACTCCTGAATCCTGTGTAAGCCTATAAGTACCACATTTAGGTGCATAGTGAGAGCGGAGTCAATAGGTGTAAGTATAGAGTCTTTTTTGTCAGTTTTCAATTCATTTTAGTTCTATCCCCAATGCATGCTCACAGTGTGATGATTGTAATTGTACAGAACCTTTATTCAAGTGTGACATACTTAGACATGCACATGATTGACAATAAAGATTGAGATTACTCCATCATTGCAACATTCACTTAGATTTTAATTAGTTTAATTGTTAATTATTTATTGTTGTCTTTTTATTCATATTTCCTTTATTATCATTTACACTTCCTATTGATTAACACAGAATGAGTATGACTTAATCATGAACATTTAAGAGTAACTATTTGGTAACCCATTAGCGTATGTAGGAGTGCTCAAGTAATGTGAACTTGGTAACCCCAAAAGTAGTATAGAAGGTCCAAGATGTGTATAGATGATTAAGGATGAATGCTCATCATACTTAAGCTAGGTTAGACTTCATTTCCTATTCTTATTAGTTTAATTAAGATTATTTTCTACTATCTCTAGGAGTAGCCTAGCTTAGAATCATATCATACACCTCACTCTGGAAAACGCCATACATGACAAAGCAAATACTAGTTCACATGAGAAGACAACAAACTACGATCAATGTATAACTATCTAGATACCACAATTAGTCCATCTGTAGAGTTCAACCATATCATGTGTACATGCTCATATTCGTATGGTTGAGTGTAGGGGTACCTAGCCACTCATCATTGGCGTCGTTGCCAAGGATGGTGCTAGTTATCTAGATTAGTTATATCATCCAAGATCATTGTAAAGAAGCATTCATGATATATATTTTAGAAAGAAATTAATTACAAATAATTCACACACAATCCACAACAATGTCTCTCTCACAAGACTATGACAATGCAATAACTAGTGAGGCAATTCATTGGAGAACCAATGAATTATACAATGATGAAGATAAAGTTAGGAGTAATCAATATTATGCAGGGTATCCTATGATCATGAACACCCTAATAATATTCAAGGATTTCTATCATCCAGTCAAAAAATATCTAGTGAGGATGGGACATTCCATAGAACAAGCAGGCCTATAAGGCATAGGACCTTCTCAATACTTAATAACGATTTGTCCAGGGAGGATTGGAAGACTTACAAAAGTCATGATGAGTCTTACAATTCTTTCTCTTCCTTTGCTTTGTTAATGTTAGGTCATAACACAAATGACCATCTTTCAAGTGGTCAACATAGAAATAAAAATCGAATACATAGGCAAAGCCAGAAATGCTAACATAAACAAAGACAACATCATCCCAACTCACAAATTCATAACCTACCTACTGACGATGAACCTATAAAAGCCACTAAGAGCCTAATGCATATACAAGAGGCTATTCAAATGTCCCATAGGCATCACAAGAAAAGCTATCTACCCAAGCTTGATTTAAATAACTTTCCCAAGTTTTCAGGAGGCTATGATTTAGATCCGCAACACATTTACAAGCCTTCTACAATGCCTTTGCATGGAAAAACATTGATAATGGATGGAAAAAACTTAAGCTCTTTCCTCTAACACTTGTTGGCCAATCAAATGTTTGGTATAGGTCTTTAAAACCAAAATCAATTCAATGTTGGCCGACAATGGTAGAACGATTCAATGAAAGATATCAAACCTATGCAAGAGTGTCAGCCTTAAGGAGACGAATCCAAGAGTGGAAACAAGGGCAACATGAACCCTTGGACATGGCCTTAGAAAGATACTATTCATTTTTAAACAATTTCCCAGGCCATGGGTTCTCCAAGGAGAGGCTAATGTATCACATCATGGATGGGATTCGTAATGAAACAAGGGAGACCCTAGGGATGTATGCCCCAAGTAAACTATATGAGCTACAAACCCACCAATTCTAAGAGATTATTAAGTGGGTAGAAAAAGAAGAAGGATAAATAGCTAAATGGGAGAGTGTTGAAAGATTTTAATAGAACCAAAATCTCAAAATAGCAAAGGTCCATGATCATGAAGAGGAGAACTCAACTCACCTCTAGGAGGTGAAATCGTCTTTGCCAAAACTACCGTCACTAGATGAAATTGAGGAAAGGATCAATAAGATGATGGAATTGGTACATAAAAAATGTAGAGAATATACCAACATTATTAGTGGGGGAATCATGCCAAATCAAGCAACAAGACAGGACACTGCTAGACAATTGAAAAGAAGGGTTAAAGAAAATAAGGATAAGCGCTCAATTGCAAATCACCCATATCAATGTGACGTTTGCCTATAAAACCACCCCAAAGGCCAATGCCCAATCTTGTCAAATTTACATGAACATTGGGGAGGAATGTTACATCCATATTTTGTATAGAAATACCGGGTTCAACCATAGTGGCAAAAATTCCAATCATGGGGGAGGCCACCACCAAACTAGTCACACCCTTCATACCATCTAAACCCAAGCGCTTATTATGTTTAGCATCCTATTTCCCCAACTAGGTCAACATCTTCTATTTCACCACATTTTTATCATTCTCCTGAGTACTACCCATGTCCTCTCCAACAAGATCTCCACCTCATGTTTCTTACACTTCTCCTCACCCTTAATACTCTCATCATTCACCTTCTTCCACATCGCCACTAGTTGTACTAGAAAGTTTTTCACCACGACACCAACCCACAAACATTACTTGCACTGTCACAATCAACAGCAATGGGAATCCTCCACAACATTGAAAGAATCCTTTCTTTAAGTATGACCATAGAAAGAGATAGCATGATTCTGAAACCATTGCATTTACCAACCCAACACAAGCCCAACACTATGATGCATCTTCCTCTTCAAACTTAACACCTCCTGTTACCCTATCAAGGCCACCAATCAACACTCCAACAACCATGGGGCTCAATGAATATAACCATGTAGGGTAACATATCAATCCCTACATACCAACTTACAGTCACGGGTGCCATAGTGGGTTAACTCTTTATCAAATGACTACACCTTATAATTTGTTCCACTATGCCTACTTTCATCAAGTGTGTGAAGCCCAATTTGGGTACATTCCTACCACCACACCAAAAGACACCCAGTGGTTTGGATATGACCAAAGCCTAATATTTCCAACATGCATGGATCCAAATTTTCCATTTATTAATTATACCCATGCTCAAAGGCTTAGTTATGGGGGATATCCTCCATTCTAACAAGTAGAATTAGTGAATGTTTTTCCTTTTCTTTGATTTTACAATTTTTTGTTTTCTAGTTTTTCATTTCTAATTTGTTGTTTTATCTTTTTGAGAGTAATCTCATTGGTGAATAAAATACTCATGTGACTTGTCGGTTGAGGTGTTTATCTATGTTATCGAGTCTCAAGTGATTAATTATTTGAACAAGTGAGCCCACAACATCCACTCACCTATTCTAGTAATAAAAGGTTCTACTCTAGGTACAATGATATTTTTGACATTATTAAAAATTAAAATAATTTTATGCTCATTATACCTAGAGCAAAGAATGATGGACTAAGATGAGCATGGCCAGGGTGTGACATCAAGGGGACTTGTGAATTCTCTCTGGTAACATATGTAACTGCTATCATGCAACTTGGTTGTACTAAATCCTTGTAGATCTAACAAAAAATGGGAGTAAGAGTATTAAAGGCAATTAGTAAAAGACCTCAATGATGTTCTATGGGTTTCACTAGAAATACATGCACCCATGCCTGAAGGTGGGTAGCTTCTCCAGTACACTGTTGGGAAGAACAAAGTGGAAAAGCAACTAAAAATGAAAAAGAAAATGAAGAAAAACACAAAGAAAAGATTAAGAAAAATGTGCCGCAAAGAAATTCCAAATCACTCCTCCCTTGGAGAAAATGCCAAGTGATTGTATGCCTTATTTTCATTGTGCACTTATGGTTGTCCATCATTGGATGAAACAATGTGATGTCACTGATCAAAGGAATGGACTTGGTCTTGATTTTGGAGTGACTGGTTAATGACATATTAATCACATCCTACACTCAAGATTCATTGTGCCCTAGGTCAATCACCTCATGTCCCAATCTCTGCAATCCCCTCTATGATTCACCTCATCTCGCTATTCAGATATTTTTGAATTATGTCTTGTGTAGCATCAAATTCATACCTCACCATGGTGGTATCTACATGTGTGTATTTTTTGGAACCGGTGTGGATTACATTTAACCCTTTTAGTGCCTATGGACATTTTCAGGTGTGGTTATGTAAGGGTATCATAGGTAGGAACCTACTTTGGGGATGAACCACTTGCATAAATTTTGTAAATTGCACTTTTTGCACATCACTACATCATTTTACACCCTCCAAGTATTGCATTGCTACAATTCTCTTTCCCTTTATCATCATCTTCAATTCCAACATTCCTATGCACCACAACATGTCCTTTTTCCTCATCCTCTTCATGAATATCATTATTAAATTCCACTTCATTGCATTTTTGGTGCCTTTAGGTCTCTTTCACATACCCTAGATCTTTCAACTGAACCGTAAATCCTTCATTTTTGGTTTTGGAAATTTCAAAATTTATCAATTTTCCCAAGTATCCTATTGTAGAAGGGTCATGATATCAGGTACCCTATATCAGGTTCATGCTATCAGGTAGGTGATATTGCGTCTATAAATACCCTATATCAGGTTCATGCTATCAGGGTCATGATATCAGGTACCCTATATCAGGTTCATGCTATCAGGTTCATGCACATCAACATCATTTTGCACTATTCATGCAAGGGAAGTTGTTGAAATTTTCCTTCACAAATTTTCTAGCTTGCACACCTATCATTCCAACATCAATAACTTACTCATTAATGCTCTAATTCTCAAATTTTCTTGCTTCCACACCTATCATTCCAACATCAATAACTTGCTCATTAATGCTCTGATTCTCGTTTTGATCAAACCTGCTTAAACCCGAAGTGTTTAACTTAGTCATGGGGGAAGGGTATGCTTCAAGTCACACATAGTTTTTTCAGAATTCATCGTTGCCTGAAGGATATTATCAAGGGTAAGTAACCTTTAAAATGTTAAAAATGTTTTCCAAATAAATTTTATTTCTTCACCAAAATCATAAAAAAATATTTTGGAGTCACCTAATCAAAATTGGGCCCAATACCAAAACATTTTGGGGGATTTTTGTGAAAATCTCTAACATTGAATCACACTAAGTAAGAAATGAATATATTAAGGGCAAGGAGTAAGGTGTTAATCTAATTTCATAATTAGCCTTACTAATAATTGGTCCCATGTGATTGTAGATGGTCACTAAAAGAGGATAGCAAGGAGGATTCTCGTAGGGTGTATCCAAACAACCAAGTAGAGGTAGAGGCCAAGCACCTCCCAAAGAACATGTGGAACAAGAGGCACAATCGTTCAGCATCCATCAAAAACCTCCTATTACTGTGTAATCAGAACATGCTGAAGGTGAGACAGTAGGACACTTGAATAGGGACAACATCTCACGTTGTCTCTGGAATGTGTTCAGGCGATTCGTGCAAGGTCCACATTAGCAGCTATGATTTTGGAACATAATTTTGGACCTTTCACTAAGTTTTCTCTTGACGTGGTTAGAGACCAACTTAAAGGGTCTCCACTATGGCCTATTCTCTTTGAGAGAAATGATTGGTACCTCGGAGAGATGTACCAATTTTGGCATAATAAATAAGAAGGCACCACCATTGATATTAGTGGTGTTTCTATTGATTTCTCTACCAAAGCCATTTTGGAGGTGTTGAATTTTCTAAACACAGGGCCCAAATTTGCTTGATTGTCCACTCATTCTGATGCTGATGCATGAAAGGTATGGTTGAAAAGGACGTACAACAAAGAAGATAAAGCATATGGAGAGCTTACACTCGAAGAGAGAATCTACTTCAAAATTGATACATATCACATTTTTCCCACAAAAGTTTTAAATAGAATTTCCAAATATGTGACTAGAGGAAGTGCCATCTTGATGGTAAAGGTTAATTCCAACCTACCACATTTATATCTTATAGACATTTTGAGGCAGTTTGAAGAACGTAAGATGGGGAAGTTCACTTTACCCTTCCCCTATCTCACTAGGAAGCTGTGCCAACATGCTAGAATTATGAGGTACACCAATGAAATTCTTAAAAAAGCCCAAAATGCTTCATTTTCTAAATTACTGAAGCCACCAGTGCCAAGGAAAAGTGCTGGTGAGACACTAGAGCCTAAACAAGAACAAACGGTGGGGCCCACTTCACCTCAAACTATAGGGCCTAGCCAACTTCCAAGCATAAGGCCCAGTTAATAATAGGAAGTAGGGACCAACACACAACTTGCAGGCTAGCAAAACCAACTACCACTATCGTTGCATGACTATCGACCATCGATGAGCCATCTCAGGGCCATCGCTGAAATGGTCAGTTGGGGAAGCTATGATGAGGCCAATCTCTTCAAGGTCATTAATGATGTTGTACAATCCATAGTCTCAATTAATCACACATAGGATGAGGTATATATCCAAATAAAAGAAGGGAAATCACACTGGTCATAATAGATCTCGGGGAATGTTGCATATTTTCAAGTGCAATTAGAAACTAGTGAAGGTACCATAGTAGTGGTCATGCAACACCAATATTTAGCAGGAGCTACATACGTGGTCACAGATCACATAAAAGAATCATTTAATATCCCTATTGTGCCACTGGTAGATTTTATAGAAGCACACGATGCTCAAACTCTAGTCGGTCCCTCAATGACTCCTACAAAGCATGAGGATGTTCTAGATTGGTTGCTGTAGATAGGACAACTGATAACATCTTTATTTGACATCCCTCAAGATGTCACAGTAACTCAGTCAGACCTCATCTCTACAAAAGGGAATCTAGTCATGGCAGAGGTCAAGGCTAAGCATGCAGCGGGGGAGTTAAAAAGACTCCAAGAAAAGATCATCACCCTGCAAGTTGCATAGTGGGATCTATTCCAATTCATCCCTGCAAACCAACTCAAATCTGTTCAGACATAGCAACTGATTAGATTATTGGATGAGAATAAAAAAGTGGTAGTGGAAAAAGAGAAGGTTGATTGGAATGTTTCCAAGGCACAATCTCAAACATATGCACATGCCAAAGCACTCAAGGCCTTACAAGAGGAAAATAAAAATCTTGCCACTGACAATCTTTGGTTGACTATACTGGAAAAATAAAAGAATATTCTTGAGGAAACTTTTTAGCAATTGTAGGAACAATTAATAAGGGTCAACCTAGATATGAATCTCTTGGCCATAGAAAATAGAACCCTCTCTATGAAGGAGGTATGTGGAATCCATCAAAGGATGGCAATCAAAAGAAGTGCATGGTAGAATGAGGCCAAGTGACATGAGAAGCTCAAAGAGCACTTCAGATATTATGTGGGGATGTACAAACAAGAGATAGATAAATAAATTGATATGGCCAAAGCCCATATTAATACTCTCAGTGCTAAAAACACTGGTTGGTAGGCCATATTGGATATTTATGCCTTTACCCACCAATCTAAACTAAAAATCTAGGACCTACAGATACAAGACCTCATAGAGTACATGGAGTTGGCAAACTTGTGAAATGCCAACTTGGCCATGTTGAGAGCAAGATGCCTACGAAAAGAATTGGAAAAGCATGTAGCAACCACCTATGTAGAGTATGAAATAGAATTTGTTGAGCACAAGAAAAAACTACAGAAATTAGAAGTGGAAAATTCTAAATTAGAGGTGCTCAAGACCAACTACCAAGGATAAAAGGATGTCATGGTAGATTTGGCTCAATGACTCATGGACTACTAGGAATACAAGGATAAAGTTAGAGCCTATGAAGAGGAACAAAAATTTTTTGTGGCTTGGTATGTCAAAGCCAACCAAATGTTTTTGCAACTACCATGTGCATAGGAGGTGCTGACTCGATGAAACATTGGAGTATCAACATGGATGGCATAAGATCCCCAAACTGAAGAAGAAAAGCTCTAGGCACTCTTTTAGAGATATCAATTTCCAAAACTTGGAGCACAAGATAAGGGGAAGAGACCCATGGAGGAACCACCACCACACGGAACCACATGAATGTCAATGAATTTTGACTTTTAAAAATTTTGTGTATGTGTCCCAATTTTTTTTGTTTTGTTTAATTCCACATTGTGACATGAGTAATTCCTAGTTAGTCAAAATAATCCCATACCTATCCACTATGTAATCAATCAAAATCATTCTCATTTTGTTTAACTTAAGGACAAGTTGTTATTTAGTCATGGACATAAGATGAATCGTGTTTTGCTAGGCCCTGATATTAGATCCTCAATATGGGGTACGCAATATCACAGCCTAGATAACGATATCGAATACACAATATCATGACTCCTGTGTAAGCCTATAAATACCACATTTAGATGCACAGTGAGAGGGGAGTTAGTAGGTGTAAGTATAAAGTCTTTTTTGTTAGTTTTCAATTCATTTTAGTTCTATTCCTAGTGCATGCCCATAGTGTGATGATTGTAATTGTATAGAACCTTTATTCAAGTGTGACATACTTGGACACACACATGATTGGAAATAAAGATTGAGATTACTCCATCATTGTTGCATTCACTTAGCTTTTAATTACTTTAATTATTAATTATTTATTGTTGTCTTTTTATTCATATTTCCTTTATTGTCATTTACACTTCCTATTGATTAACGCGAAATGAGTACAACTTAATCTCGAACATTTAAGTGTAACTACTTGGTAACCTAGTAGCGTACCTAGGAGTGCTAAAGTAATGTGTGCTTGGTAACCCTAGAAGTAGTACACAAGGTCCAAGATGCATACAGATGATTAAGGATGAATACTCATTGCACTTAAGCTAGCTTAGACTTCATTTCCTATTGCTTATTAGTTTAATTAAGATTATTTTCCACTATCTCTAGAAGTAGCCTAGCTTAGAATCATATCATACACCTCACTCTGGACTAAACCATACGTGACAAAGAAAATACTAGTCTAGGTGGAAAGAAAATGAACTGTGATCAACGTATAACTATCTAGATACCACAACTAGTCCATCTGCAGAGTTCAACCGAATCATGCGTACACACTCGTATTTGTATGGTTGAGTATAGGGGTACCTAGCCACTCATCATTAATCCACTATGTGCATCTACATGTGTGTGCACATTATTTTTACAAATTTTATTTTTTGAAACAAAGTACCTAACCACCTAAACCACATAGACCACAAAGTACCTAACCACCTAAACCACATAGACCACATAGACCACCATCGTACTCAACCTTAAACAAACTACAAGAAAAGAATATAGAATACATGGACACCCTAGACAATTTCCAATAGTTATAACACATGGCTAGTCTACGATTAGGCTAATAAGGTATTAAATAAAAAAATACAACATAATAAAATTCATAGGTAAAATAGTACACATCCAAAATAAAACAAGCACAAAGAGACATAAAAATGCATAATGAAACAAATGTAAATTTACAAAATTATAAGTTCAAATATTTAAATATCAATGTCAATAATTTCTTACATACAAAACTTAATATGTTCCCTAATAACAATTTAGAATCCCTATTTCCAAACTAAAATACAAATTATCCAAGTAAAAATATAACAATTATTTCAATAAATAATTATTAAAAAATATAACCAAAGTATTGGAACATTAATGGTATAAAATATTATCTAAGCATAAATCTAAAATAAAATTACCAACATAAATATCAGTAAAGCAAGGTTAGGCTTATGTCAAAGATAGGTAAGTACAATGTCCACATTACCACCCTACAAGACATGTAAACTATAAAGTATAGGCATCAGCTGACCATTACAACCTTATAAAATACATCAAGTAGTTAACTTAAATAAACAATTAAATCTCTAGATGTTAATCTAACTCCTGCTTCTTAAATTACTCCTCAAAGTAAATATCTGTAACACTTGAAAGGTAAAAACAAAGGAAAAGTTAGTCCATAGATTGAGTTAGGAAAATAAACTCCAAGTACTCCCATAAGAGTTTTAGATCTAAGCATCAAGTATTTGGATAGTCATGCATAAGGGCTACTACATCTAAAGAGTTAGAACCAAACAATCAAGCAAATGAACATTAAACATTAATAATTCAAACATCAAATAAATAATATTGAATGAATAAGGCATCCACATGAAATTTTTCAATTTTTGAAAGCCAACATTCCCTCTTAATTTTCAAAATGCTAAAGTTGAGATATATAATTTTTGTACACAAAAAGATTTAATGTAAATTAAACTTCAAAAAAAAATGTCTCTATAGGACTTTCTTATTATTTCTTAAATTTGGTACCAAGTTGAGCTAAACTTTTGTTTTGATTTTTATTTTTGTTGGTGACTGTTTGGGACGCGATCACCAACGAGTGTCCTCGAACAGGATTTAGGTGCTTGCTAGTCTTTTGGCAACACCAAGGCCTAGATACCTCCAAATAGACTCAATAGTTAATGTGAGTATGTGTGTGTGCTGTTGTGAAAAATGAAATGATTGGATTGTGTGTAAACTATAAATGACTTATCATAAAGAGATTCAGCCAACTTTGCCAAGTACTATGAGTTGTTGAGAGTTCGTATTTTGTTTAATTGCCTAGTCTACGTTGTCCTTATAATACCTACTTGTAAGAAATAATTTTTTGCAAAAACATTTGAGCACAACTCTGCGAATCTACTTCTAATTTTCCCCAGAGAAAGAGATGGTCCCACAAGAAAACTAGAAATATAGTGAGATTCAATGGAAATAGTGTACCGTCCAAAATTGTCAGTCTTTGGCTGGAAGGAAACAGAGGTCGTGGGATCACAGGACATGTACAGAAGACCCTCCATTCACCTAAGGGTGAGCTGGAATGAACAAAGGTAGAGTACCTTGGGTGGTCCACACACAGATCAGACAAGGATTTCCCCAAATGTACACTGAAGTGCTATACGCTGGGTTATACGTAAACGGCGTAACGGGCGTAAATCAGAGCGTAAATAGTGTAACCGATGCAAACAGAGCATAACGTAAATGAGCGAAAATAGAATACATGCAACGATTAATGCAAACTGTAAATGATTTTGGGAAGAAAATGTAACAATGGCATTACAGAATGAAAGTACAATGCACCGGTCTAACGTAGTTGTGACTGCAACACAAGGTGGACGAAAAGCCCTAGTGGATGCAAGGGTGATGGTGGCTGGGTCACACTGTAGGCACAACATAGAGGCTATATCCTTAGCGTACAGTGTTGTCCAGCATAACAGGTTTTGTGCTCCGGTTCGCAGCGTCTCTGCTCTCTGGTGTGCTTTAGGAATTTTGCCAACCGCCCTGAATCTCGTAAAAATTCAAGCTTTTACACAGGTTTTGGCGTTAGACTTGGGTTGGGAGACACGTGGCACATTGACCGGGTGCAAAAGCATAAAATACAAGTGTACCATATGTTACATTTGGTGGGTGTATACGCTGGGCGTATACGCTATCTGCAACGAGCATAGACTGTGGGCATATATGCTGGGCGTATACGTTGGAGGTGCTAGGTGTATGCAAACTTGGGCGTAGATGTCATGGACGCTAGCGTATATGCTGGTGGATGTTGGGCATGTACGCTGGGCGTATACGGTGATGTGCTGGATGTATACTGGGGCATATATGCTGATGGTTGCTGCCTTGTGCTAAATCTTACTCTGTAGTGCTATTTTCATGTTGTCTTTGGAGGTTTCATGTCGGGCGTATACATTTCTTGTACTTTGCTAAGCGTACATGTGAGGCATGTATGCTGGGTGTGTACGTTGGACGTCTACGCTGGGTGTATACACTATGAATTTGAGCGTACATGCTGGGTGTATACGTTGACAATTTGAGCGTATATGCTGGGAATGCACACTCAGGCGTATACACTGAGATTGCATACTTAGTGACAATTAAGCATTTGATCTCCGAAGTTACCATGTTTGACACCAAATGTAGCTATGGTCATCTGTGGGTCCCAGGGACCTGCTCGGTGTTGGACAAGTACTAAGCTCCAAATTTTTCGGTGTTTCATTGGCCCCTCTTTGTTGACGTTTGGAGGAATCAACCCGAGAAGCGTCGACAAAGAAGTGCAAAACACCACAAGCAACTTGATAGAAAATTTTTCTGTTGTCACTTGACTAGACGTCATCGCACCGTGTTCAGTAGTACATGGGATTGGGAAAGTGGGATTTGTAACTGGTGGGAGAATGGGGCTAGTAAATGCCCAAGCGATTGTGCTTGGTGAAAAGGGGATGCTCTGGTGTGTGTCATGCTAATCCTTATCAATAGCCATTATTTAGCAGACTTGGAATCTAGACATGTGATGTGCGTCCTTTGGCAGAACAAGACTCTTGGGTAGTGTTCAAGAGAATTTGCTGGCAAGACCAAAGCCACGGGAGTATGTGTTGCATTCTTCGGAGGAACAACGTCCTTGTTTAGTGTTTAAAGGGAAACTGTTGACGGAGAGCCAAATCCATGTAATTGTATGTTTCCAGATTACTTTTAACATGAGTACTTGGTTCCCAGATAGCTGCCTTCCCGCCTGGGGCTTATATGGGAAGTGCCAAGGGTCTTACTCTTTTTTTTTAGGAAGAAGTTTTGTTTTGATTTTGCACTCATGCTCAAGTGTTATGTTGTGTGTCACAACCGCTTTAAAGTGTTACAGTATGCAACAGCATGCTCAAAGTTTTAAATGTACCAGGCGTATCAAAGGTGTGGCTAAGTAGAGTGTCTCAGTGGATAGATAGAGAGTGTATCGGGAGATAGGGATGTACTAACAAATGGTTTGATTTATTCTTGCCATGTGTGCTTGTAAATGTTGTCCCATCTTGCTGGTTGTGATGAAGTGCATTCTTGTGTGAAAACCTCTGGGTGTCATCCTGCAAACATAACTCCAAGGAGACAAGAAAACCATGAGTGAATAAGTGAACTTAGACTTACATAGGTACAAATGGAACAAAGATGCTGATGGAGATTTCAGGCACTGTAAATGAATGGCGGTAGTGTTGGTAGGATCATCTGATGGCGAGCGATGCAGTGACATTGATGAAGCTTGAATGTGGCTGCGGATTGAAGAATCAGGGATGAACTTACCAGTTTATAGTCTTGGCAGACTATCATGGGTTAGTTTTATGTCGTAACCCATTGGACATTGCTCGTTTAGCATCATGGTGGACGTTGCATTGCTAGTTTCTAGTCTTAGCAGACCATAAAGAGGCAAACTAGTTTATAGTCTTAGCGGACTCTGGCGAGTGTGACTATGGAAATTTACTTTTATGCCAGACGGGTGCTAGTTTATCTTCATTGCAGACACAATGTGGTATTAGTTTATCGTCATGATGCCGAGACGAGCTGTGGTATCAGTTTCGAGTCATAATCCAGGACTGTTCTATGGTATCAGTTTAAAGTCGTGATTCTAGGACTTGCACGTACCTGAGCTTGTACTCATATGTAGAACAGTTTTAGGAACAAGTGATTGGTTGGATTGGTAAGCTCATTCCCTTCCATATCAGTTAGCTTGAATGCTCCATTATCAAATGCTTTGGTGACCAAGTAAGGCCCTTCCCAGTTGGCTGAGAATTTTTCCAAGTGTTCCCGAACTGCCTTCAGTACAAGGTCACCTTCTTTGATGGTGCGCTTATGGATGTCATGCCAATGTCGCTACCATTGATGTCACATCTACTCGTATCCCTACTTCTGAGGCTATAAATCTAAGCATTTTGCCTGTCTTGACGCCGAAGACACATTTCTTTGGGTTGAGTCTCAATTCATACTTTAAACAACGTTTTAATACTAGGTCAAGGTCTTGTATATGTTGTTATGATGTTCTTGACTTAACCACAATGTCGTCTACATAATCGTTGAGCGAGTGTAACATGTAATCGCTAAAGATGAATGTCATCGCTCTTTGATAGGTGGCCCCAGCATTTTTAAGACCAAAGGGCATCATTGTGTAACAAAAGGTTCCCCATGGTGTCATAAAGGTTGTTCGAAGCTGATGCTCCGGGTTGATGCATATTTGATTGTATCCCGAGAAGCCGTCCATAAAAGATAATAGTGCGTGCCCAGCGATCGAGTCAACAAGTTGATCAATGTTGGGTAGAGGAAAATCATCATTTATGGTTGCAACATTTAAATCCTGGAATTCAATGCATAAGCAAATGTTTTCGTTCTTCTTCAGAACAATGACCATGTTGGATACCCACTCGGCATAATCAACAACCCGAATGAAACCAGCCTGATAAAGTTTGGTGATCTCATTATGAACTGCCAATGCCACTTCGGGTTTAACCTTTCGTGCCTTTTATTTTACCGGTGTCAATTTCGGATCAAGGATAATGTTGTGCTAGACAATTTGAGGGTCTAACCCTAGCATGTCCGTGTAAGACCAAGCGAATGCTTTCATATTTTCCCTAAGCATGTCTTCAATGTTTTTGGCTAGTTACAGTTTTAGTAATGTGCTTAATTTTAGTATTTTAATTTCCCCATTAGGCATGGTTATTGGGGTTTTGTTCAACGGGTCTTCGGTGATATTTTCAGCTTCTATGTCAAGGGATTTTAGCATACTTTTGTAGTTTTCTATTGTTTGCTGTGTTGAGGCTATGACCGCGCCGTCCGTTGATGAACTTAAGTGGATGAGGTTTATGTTGATGTCCCTTGTAATTTTTCCATATGGTCCATCGATAATTAATGGTTTGGTTAAGTGCTGGCAATCCATTAGCCTTGCTCCTGCCAATAAACAGAGAGTTGAATGAGCTCATGGGTATCGTTCTATGTTCTTTGGTAATTTTAGATTATGTGTACATACATGATGGTGGATTATCGTCACACCAGGATGAATGGTAGTTTAAGGCCATACCAGGCTGTGGATGGTATTTTAAGGCCATACCGGGCCATAGGTGAGTTCGTCATGGCAGTTTAAGGCCATACCGGGCCGTAATAGCAGTTTATGCTAGAATGTTCGGCAAAAACGCCTGGAATGGGAGTCATAGGGGAACCGGGATGTAGTGATTTATATTTTATTTTTAAATATATACATAGTTTTTTATTATTTTTGAGCAAATTTTTGGCGAAAAATAAATTAAAAAGATGCAAAAAGTAGCAAACCGGGAGGCAGCGGAGTAAGTGGCAGCAGCAGCGACGGCGGAGCGCTATATAAAGGGGGGGGTCATTTGTTGTTATTTGCACTATGAGCGTAAGTAGCTAAGCATAAACTTTGCAGCGTAAGCTTCCAGCATAAGTGTAAACTATCAAACCTTGGTGTAAGTGTAAACCTGATCGTGAGCGTATAACCCAAACCCTGAGTGTAGACGCTAAAGACCAAACCTTAGTGTAGGCGCAGAGCATAGACATTCCAGCATCGGCGTAAGGAGTTCCAACCTTCAGCATAAACTGTTAATCTCAGCGTAGAAGACGCCAAGATGGGTGAAGGCAAGGAAGTGGAAGGCCATGGGAGGAAGGGTCCTGACTTGACCTTCCTACAGGAGAGCGAAGCCATGCTGCAGTGCCTGCCCCAACCAAGGATTCCTTCATGGCCTGGATCATGATACAGGTAGGCTCTGATCCCATCTTTGTTAGTTATTTTTGCTTGTCTGTGCTTTTTAGCGTAGAGGGTCTTGGCGTATACACCGAGCGTAAAGTTTAGTGTAGAGACGTCGGCATATACGCCGAGCGTAAATTTTAGCGTAGAGACGTCGGCGTATACGCCGAGCGTAAAGTTTAGTGTAGAGACGTCGGCGTATACGCTGAGAGTAGAGTTCATAGTGTAAATTCGGGTTAGCGTAGACTATCACAGCGTAATCCCCTTTTTCTTGCGTGAAGCATAGATGATTGTATCAGCGTATACGCTGAAGGCTCTACGGCGTAATAAGTTTTCTATGCACGAAGTTCCGTTTTGTCAGTGTAAGCTTTTTGTTTTATCAGCATAGACGATCTACGCTATGACGGCGTATATGCTGAGGGTTTCTACGGCATATACGCTGAGCGTACACAGTTGTCCTTTTAAGTATGATAGCGTAGATTCATTTTTCACGTTTCTGGCATAAACTGTTGTTCAATGTCTAGCGTAGATCATTTACGCTAGCCACTTCTGAGGCATATACGCTGAGGGTTTCTTCAGCGTATACGCTGAGCATAAGAGGTTCGGGCGACAGCGTAAACAGTTGGTTGTCAACATATACGCTGGGTCAGGTAGCGTATACGCTGAGCGTAAACAAATTTTGACAGCAAATATGCTAGGTTTAGCAGCGTATATGCCAAGCATAAACAGTTAAGAAATTTTTCTAAGTGTCAGTCTACGATGTGAACTTTTATCTTTCACGCTGTTTTGATGCATGGCTAATTTATCATGGCATCCTGATTGCTTGCAGGGATAGTAAGCCTTTTCTCCTCATTGTTGAGCTCATTGGTGTGCTAACATGGTTTGGCCCCATTGATGCTAATGAACCTACCCCGAATCTAAGTGTGGATAACAATGGGGTCTGGTTCAGAGAAGGTGCGTGTGAATTCCTACCCTTCATACTGGACAATTTTGAAGTGGTTATTTGGTCACATCTAAGTGAACTGGTGGCACGGAGTGTGCTTGAGGCAATGCTGCCAGGAGCCGCAAAGGGTGTCATTGTCTTCGTGGAAGACATCGACGAGGGGTAGCTTACGAATGAGGATGGTTCTTCCCGTGGGCCCAGGTCCACACACCCGTTAGAGCGCGTGTGGGCCCGATTACCATGAGGGCAGGACTACCTTAACAACACCTTATTTTTAGCCACGCGTGCACACACGCTATTCCAGAACCCTCCTGGCACAGTGTACTGGTTGGATAGGTAGGACCATTCAAGTCTATTACTTCTTTTCGTTGTTTGGCATTTGCCTCAATTTTGACATCCGTTCGTTTCTAGGCCTAAAGTTAATGCAGACGGAATATGTGTCGAGGATGATGGGCTTGCCTTAGCTCATACTGCTCTAGAGGCCTTTATGGCAGGTCCCACCCTTCGTAAAGCTGTATTAGGTCTAATGAAGGGGGATATCATCTATTTTCACCAACAATTCTCTAGAGCGTTGGCAATGTGCCAAGCTCGTGGATGGCTCGATAAAGATTGGTCGGACCAGGGGCCATTTTTCCCTTGTGACTCTGGTTCAGGAAGCGCATCCAAGTCCACCACTGACGGTAAATGACAACACTTCCTAGATGTGTTAACGTGTTTTAACTGTCGAGAGTTATATTGATACGACAATCTCAAATTGCACTTGTAGTTGATGTACCTCCTGGCGGGGATCCTGTTACAACTGGGCAAACCGAGACAACCCTGTCAATGAAGTTCGGGGAGGTGACTAAGGCTAAAAAATGGTTGCGTAACCATGTCCTGCCATCTATTGTTTGTTGCTTAGAAAATGCTGGCCTTATGGAGCTCTTCACGACCGCAAATCCTGATGTATCTATCGTAAAAATGATCAGGATCGTGGATTCCTTTAATGAGTCTCTCTCTCACTACAGCACCCGGATTAAGGGTGTTAAGGTAGTTTTCCATCTATTTCCAGAGTTCTTTTCAAACTTATTTGGGGTACCGGCAGATGGCATAAGTGTAGTTTTAGATAGAGCTCATAAAGAGCTCCAAATGGTGTGTGAATTGGAGGACTGGTTGGGCCTGGCCAAGGGTGCCAAGGGATTCCTGATGCAGGGGAAAGCAAAGGTTAAGGAGGTAAATGAACTATATCCCCTATTTAGGGCGTGGGTATTCCCCAAAACCCTTTCTCAGGTATAGAGTCTTGGGGTTGAGGCTGTATGCATTATGCAAACTATCCTGGAAACTAGCATGCGCTATAACTAGGCTGAATTTTTGTTGTCTGGCACGCACAAGGAGATAGTATGATTACGCTCGAATTTCGAGGTGCAATCCCACTTCACCTTTGCCTTCTTCACCAGTTACCTTCGTCGCTTCGTCGAGTTTCTGGTAGTCCGTGCGAACAACAAGTTTGTTCTACGGGATCAGGGTCAACTATCCCACCCATGGATCAACCACTTGTTCGAAACAGCCAAGTCCCAAGATGCTCCTGAGGGCATTGAAGAGTCCATGTCTATTATGACTGGGGGATCATCAGGTACCTCCATTCATACTCGCGATAGTTTGGGATTAGAGCCAGATGATGTGCCCCTCACTGCAAGAAGAGCTGAGCGGGTTATCAAAGAAACCGTTGGCTAGGCCAAATCGAAGCTGAAGAGACATGAACGCCCAACTTGGGAAGTTTCGAATGTGAGAAAGCCACGAGTAAAGCGCATAAGATTCAAGATGCCCGGTATGTAGACTTCACCAGCTTATTGTTTTATTGTTTTCGTTTTGTTCATAATTTTTTCTTCAATTGCTTACATGTCACTGATGTCTTTGGCTTGATTTGAGAAGTAAGGAAGCAGGCGTTAGAAACCATTCCTGAGGAGGAGGAGACCAACAGGGAGCAGAATAATGAAGAGGAAAATGTGGAGAAGGATTAGGGAGGAGGAACGGAGGAGTTAAAGGGAGACACCATAGAAATTGAGCCGTTGGATGACCAGGGTGGTGTCAATCAAATGTTCCACAGCTTTCTTCAAAGAAATCTGGACTTAGGGGATTCCTCAAAAGGTGACAAGGAGCATGGTATGTTTTCTTTTTTATTTTAGTTTATATTGATTCATTAGCTGTCATTTATATGGTCTTTTATTTTCATGTTTTCATTTCTTCTAGATGAAGGCAGCGAAACCACGACGGTGCGCTTAGAAGTACCCATGAAGATGACTGCCCCTGAGAGGACCGCAGAGGTTAGTTCATCCTGCATCCATGAGCCATTTACTTGGACGAAAATGCCAAGTAAGATGGATTTTGTGGCTGGGATCATAGAAGAAGTTGTCAAACGAATTCAGGAGGTCAACCCCGAAATAGGTTTAATGTTTTTAAGTCACTTGCCATTTTAGAGTGTCGCACCCTATTTCTGTTGTCTTAATGTTTGATCTTTTCGCGTGCGTAGTTGCCAAGTTGAGGTGGGATCCCTCCGAGACAATCAGCATAGAGAGTTTACCCTCACTATCCCCAGAGGTGGAGGAGGTGCCAAGGCCTATTTATGATGAGGTGGCGGAACGTCTAGTACACAACGCCAAGTCACTATGGACTTGTAGGCATTCTATCAAACAGTTGTGGCTGCAAATTCAGACTAAGGAAAAGGAAGTCTCTGAATTGTCAGTTGAACGTGATGACCTTAAGGCTCAGTACGAGTTTGCCACTGTCAAACGAAGCAGTGATCACTCTTGGCGAACGTCTGAGATTACGTATACGAGATATTGGAATCTACTAAATCATCATGCATCACTAACTCAGAGAATGGCAGAGCGTAAATCCCAAATTGATCTCCTGAACCTCAAATGTCAAGATTAGAAAGCCTTTGCATCCAAGGTTCGCAAGTGGAGTCAAGATGAGAAGAATCACAAACATCACTACAAGAAGTCGTTAAAAGAAGTGTCCATTGAAAAGCGGCAACTAGAAATGTTTGTGGAGGGTTTTTGTTTGTGCTTTGCCTTTGATACTTTTTCCCAAAACACAATTGTTAAGATGGAGTCGCCTACAAGTGTGACTATGAATGCTTCTGGGGAAGTTTCTTTGGGTGAATTTCCTCTGAAACATCCTACCTGGTTGGCTATTGACAAGGGAAAGGCCTTGGCAGACATTGACCTAGGCCTTGGTGAGACAGATTGGGCTAGTATCTCGGAAGAGGAAATCCTTCGTCGACTGGATTTTGGCTTGGGGGGATCCCCTATGGTAAGAATTTTGTCATTATGGAATTGATTTGCTGAATAATTTTTGAAATTTTGGCGTTCTCTTATTCTTTCATTGATTGTCTCCTTTTGCATTTTCAGGATGAAGGCGGTGACAATGCCCAAGAAGCTGGCCCCAGTGGAGCGGGGGCCCCTGACATCCATGGATCTAAAGGGGAGGATCCTCCCGTCCCAGATGCTTAGTTTTTAGTTTTGTTTTTAGTTTTTCCTTTGGATCTATGCTGACTCAAATTGATACGGGAATTGTAAATTGAAAATTTTGATATGGACGAAAACAGTTGACACTTATAATTGTACAGCATTGCATGTATACAATTTTTTTGTTGATGTTGAGTTTGATTGCACACGCGACATGACAATGTAAAATATTTTGATTTTATATATATATTTTGTTTTAAGTGTAATGTGCAGATGTAATTATAAATCATAATGATAAATGAAAGAGGGAAACAAAGTGCAAGTCTGTGATCTAGTTAAAGGCCATTGCGGGCCACATGTGTAGTTTAAGGTCATTTCAGGCCCCATGCATAGTTTAAGGCCATTTCAGGCCCCAGTTGTAAACAAGTAACATTTTAGATAACGTGGGTGGGTTTCTCGGTTGACCGACCATTTCTGATCATGGCTAGTTTTAAGTCATTGCGGACATGATAGTTTAACGTCGTTTTGGATAGGGAGTGTAGTTTAATGTTTTTTCTGATTTGTTGTAGTTTAATGTCATTTCGGACGAGTTTTAGTTTAACATCGTTTCAGACGTATTGAGATGGTATTACTTTAGGGATTTTTTGATTTTTTTCTTTTTAATGTTAGGCGATGTGTCAATGGGTATGATTCTGTATTCAGCGACCCCTTCGCTGATCACGCTGAACGGTAATTCAGCCCAAGGGACGTCTGATGGAATGGCTTCTGTGTTAGTGTTTTTAGATGTTTCAGTATCTGTGGTGAGTTCTGTGTCAGTTTCTAATTGAGAAGGAGTATGTACAATGTTAGGTCTAGGTTTTTCTATTTTAGGTGGGTTTGGATTACTGCCTACCGGTTGTTGTTCGTTTATGTCATTTCAGTTAGGCTTTTCGAGTTCAACCTCTGAGCCTTGGTCTATGTCCATGTGTGATGAAATGATAGGTGTAGCCGCTTCCCCGTGTATGAAGATTTCACCACCTTCATAGGGTAGGTGAATTTCTTGATGTATGGGGGATGAGACGGCTTTCAGTTGGGCCAACCAGGGTCTTCCTAATATTAGGTTGAATCCTAGCATTTCATTGATCACCACAAAGTTGGCAGATGTGGGAAACTGGTCTCCCGCTATGAAGTCTAAGGTCACTATGCCTTTGACCATCATGCGTGACCCACTGAATGATTTTAAGCATGTAGTTGCAGTTGGTTTGATTAACTCGGTCAGCCCTAGTTGTTCAACGATGGGATACGGTACCACGTTTGTGGCAGCTCCATCATCTACGTGGACCCTATGTATCTTGAACTGATTTATGCGTATTGTTATGAACATGGGGGTTGTTGTTATCTCCCCTATTTTCTTGTCTACCTTGATGTTATCATTGTGGAAGCTTAGTGGTTTGGAAGTTGCCCCTTGGGGCGAGTACATTACCGCATGAATGGATGGTTCGTTTGGGGGCAAGTTCTCGCTTATTGGGATGGACGTTAGCATGCGTAGCAAAGCTTCACGATGTGTTTGGGATGTAAGAACCAAGTCATACAAGCTTAGCGAAGTGTTCTTTTCCTTGAGTGCTTGTGTGACTTGTGTTAAAGCCGTTGCCAAGTTTTTACTGTTGGGGGTGTTTGCTTCAGCGGTGACTGGGTCCATTGGCCCCAACAGTTTTTTTTCATTCTTTGTTGGTCCGTCGTTTTTGCTCGGAGCCATTGTTTTAGTTGTATCATGTTTTTTGGATGGTTCACCCTCGTTGCCTACGTTTGGTTGACTATTGGGTGGCATCATGGGTACGGCGTTAAGTGGAGTGGGTTTAGGTGGCCCTATAGCTAACCGTTGACACTCCTTCTCCAAGCGTTCATGCGTAAGCTTATCCACTAAGCGTTCTTATGCATGGCATGGATGTGGAGCTGGTCTTGGAGCTTCAGGTTGCTTTGGGAGTTGTACCACATATGGAGCTATGCGAGGTTACGGTTAGACAATCGGATGTGGTTGGATAGGAGATTGGCTGGACACCCTAATGACGTAAGGACTACGTTTACCTTGCATATGTGGGGTGGAGGCTTGGTGAACATTAGGACTTGCGGATGTGCTAACAATGTATGGGGTTTGTCTAGGCGGAGGTTGGACCTCCGCTATTGCAACTGTAGGTGGCACTCGGACTACAAAAGGGGCAGGCCAAGTAAAGGGGGTTGATAGATTCAGGGTAGTGACAGTGGGAGGTACACGCACTACATATGATTTTTGTGGGGTAAATGATGGTTGAGGTAAGAATGTGGATGGAGCGGGAGGAACCTGGGCTGCAAACGGTTTGTTAGGTGTTTGTTTTTCGTATTCAGAGTAGACGGTGTTAATGTTGGGTGTCTCGGGTTCATCATCAAAGTAGATTGTATTGATAACGTACGACACCTCTTTGGTGTTCAGAGGGTCTTTATACACCCCCATAGCTTGATTCTGTGATTGGATCAGGTTGGCCTCATCAAAGGTGATCTATCCTTCGTTGATCATTTGCTGTAGGTCCTACTTCAGCATGAAATAGTAATCCGTGCCATGCCCGTTGCGTTGGTGACAATCACAAAAGCGATCCATTCTAAAACCTTTGGGCACTGGAGGCTCATCTGGTGTTGCTAGGCTTGGGTTCTGAATGAGTTGACAGAACTGATCATGTCTCTGGATGGCCGCAGGGGATAACTATTTATGTTTCATTAATCCTACTTTCAGTAGTTGATTGAATAGTTGGGATGGCTTCATAGGCAATGGCGTATATTGAGAAGGTTCTTTCCTCTCAAAATTTCTCGTATGGTTTTGTGTTGGGTTTTGCAATGATGATGATTCTAGTGTAGTCACAAGAGTAGGTCTAGTATAGTTAGTAGGGGCTACTAGCAGCTTGTTTTGTTGTTGCGTTTCCACTATTGCCTCTATAGTTGCCTTAGCCTTTTCTTTGTCCTTTTTACTGTGTTGATTTTTGAAGGCTAAGTATGCAGGATCATGGCTATTTTGAGCCGCCTCTTCTATATTTTTGATTTTTACAAAGGCTTGGTTAAGGTTACATGCATTAAGATAGTATAATTTGGATTTGAAGAAGTCATTAACAGCCCCCTTTAGAATTGTGAGCAAATACGTCTGTGAGATTGGCTCGTGTAGCTCATTGAGAGCGGTGCTCCACCTCTGGATAAATTTTTTGCACAGGTTCAAGCGGTGCTTGTTTAACCTGTATAAGGCTATCCAAGGTCGCCTCAGGTTTCAAGTTATATTTGAATCTGGTCATGAACTGATGTAGCAAATCTTCCAAGGAAAATATAGAATTCCTCGGCAAGGCCCGGTACTAATCAAGTGCTCTCCCTGCGAGAGACATAGGGAACACTCATAAAATGACATGGGGCCATGCCTGGAGTAACGCGCATTCTAACCTAAATGTTATAAGATGTGCATTAGGGTCTGTCTCCTCATTATATTTAGTTAGTGTTGGCAACGATATTCCTTTGGGCAAGGTTAGAGGTAAGACGGAAAGGCTAATGGGGTCATCGTGGTAAAAGTCCACTACCTTTAACTCTCTGTCGGCAGCTGTTTTGAGGCGTTTGACCTCATCAGTTAATTCCTGCATTAATTTTTTAGCATCTGCCCAGTCTTGGGCACTAGGTAACATGGCAACTTGGGGATGTGGCACATTGTATAGGTTAGACTATTGGATGGTAGGTTGAAAGGCTGAAAGCTGTGCGGTCGGTGGTTGTGCTTGTGGCACATTTATAGTGGGTGGCACTAGGGATGACACATTGTAAAGGAGGGGTTGTTGTTGCGGTGGTTGCATCTGTACTTGGGGAATGTTAGCCGACGGAATCGTATGGGGTGGCACGTTGTGGTGAGAGAGTTGATGTGATGGCACACCCATCACTGCCCATTGTCTAGCTACGTTTTGCAGAAGAACTCCCTGTTGGGTTACAGCGGTTGAAGGGACCCTGTGTGTTTGGATGTGGGGAATGTAGTGAGTGGACGTAGATGCTGGTATCACATGTGGCATCCCTATCACTCGAGGCGAGAAGGTTGCTCCCATGTTATTATGCGGGGGTGGTGCTTGCGAGGATGGGCCGACTGTTGTGGCAGGGATGATAGCGAGAGGGAGTGTGCTGAATTGCAGGTCAATCGGAGGAGGAGCATGGATGAGCATTGATGTTTCCGGTGGAGGTACTTGCACCTGGGTGAACCTAAGGGGTTGGAGGGGCATGATTCACCCTCTGCTCGGATGAAACATGGGGTTAACATGGCCTTACGGGCTAAGGGTATGATACGAGTCTTCATGTTCAGATTGGGCAGCGAAATCATCCTCCTCTTCCGGTTGAGGATCTACTGCAGGCTGATCCCGAGATTGATTCCTTTGTAGGAGGAGTCATGTGATTAGCTCAGAGTAAGCCTCTGGGACAGGGATGACATCGTATGGGGAAGGAATAAACTCCTACCCTCCCTTGTAGAAAAGCTCGTACTGCCTCTTGACTTCTATTTTGGTTTGGTCCATGGCTAGACTGACTTGTATCTTCATGCATATGAATTTGTATTGGTCTTGGGTTATGACGTGAGGTGATGGGTCCCTCCCTTGCAACCTAAGGGACCGATGAGGCCCCGCTGTGGGTTGGACCATGGGTTGTTGGATGGCCATGGTGCCCACAATGTCGACGACTTGAGCGGTTGTAGCAATGGTGTTTACGGGGTTCATGATGACCTGTTGACGGTATGACACAGTATAGGGATGTGAAATTGGTGTACTTAGTACAGTGTCAACCTACATGGTAAGGTGCAGCGTATACGCTTCAATGTCCAGCTTATAACGACAGCGTAGACAGCGTATAGGGATGGAGTGTACAGGGTTAGCGTAGACAAGTCTACAGTGTAAGCAGTGCAGCGTATACGCTGAGCAACGTATATAGTGTCAATGTGCAGCGTAAACAGGTTTTACAGCATATAGAGTACGGTATAAATAGACAGTAGTGTAAACGAGTTTGCAGCGTAAAGAGATGGCATAAACAGAATCTCAGAGAAAGTCAGTGTGCAGCGTAGACAAAATCTATGGTGTAAAAAGCATAGCGTAAACTTTAAGTCTTGTGTACAGTGTAGGAAAAATTTTTACCGCCAACTGTGTAGCATATACTCGGCAGCGTATACGCTGGGGATCTTACAAAGCCCTTGTGTGGCAAACAGCATAGACGCTGGGAGACTTGTGGATGGAAGGGTCTGAACTGAATAACGTAAATGCTAAGTAGCATAGACGCTAGATAGTTTGCAGACTAGGTTTTAAACTGAGCAGTGTAAATGCTAGGAAGCTTGCAGGTAATGTTTTAGGTAGAGGCCCTCCTTCTAGCACCAATTTTTGTACCATCTGAAATCGTCGGTCTCTGGCTAGAAGGAAACAGAGGTCGTGGGATCACAAGATGCGTATAGAAGACCCTACCTTCAGCTGAGGGTGAGCTAGAATGAATGAAGGTAGAGTACCTTGGGTGGTCCGCACGCAGATCAGACAAGGATTTCCCCGAACGTACACTGAAGTGCTATAGGCTGGGTTATATGTAAACGGTGTAACGGGCGTAAATTAGAGCGTAAACAGTGTAACTGATGCAAACAGAGCGTAACGTAAATGAGCGAAAATAGAATACATGCAATGATTAATGCAAAATGTAACTGATTTTGGGAAGAAAATGTAACAATAGCATTACAGAATGAAAGTACAATGCACCGGTCTAACACAGTTGTGACTGGAACACAAGGCGGACGAAAAGCCCCGGTGGATGCAAAGGTGATGGTGGCTGGTTCACACTGTAGGCACAATGTAGAGGCTATATGATCTGCGTACAGGGTTGTCTAGCATAACAGGTTTTGTGCTCCAGTTTGCAGCGTCTCTGCTCTCTGGTGTGCTCTAGAAATTTTGACAACCGCCCTGAATCTTGTAAAAATTCATGCTTTTATACAGGTTTTGGCGTTAGACTCGTGTTGGGAGACACGTGGCGCATTGACCGGGTGCAAAAGCATAAAATACAAGTGTACAATATGTTACATTTGGTGGGCGTATACGCTGTCTGCAACAAGCGTACACTGTGGGCGTATACGCTGGAGGTGCTGGGTGTATGCGAACTTGGGCGTAGATCTCGTGGATGCTGGCGTATACGCTGGTGGATGCTGGGTGTATACGCTAATGTGTTGGGTGTATACTGGGGTGTATACACTGATGGTTGCTGCCTTGTGCTAAATCTTGCTCTGTAGTGCTGTTTTCATGCCGTCTTTGGAGGTTTCATGTTGGGCGTATACATTTGTTTTACTTTGCTAAGCATACATGTGAGGCATGTATGCTAGGCATGTACGTTGGACGTATACGCTGGATGTATACGCTGTGAATTTGAGCATACACGCTGGGCGTATACATTGAGAATTTGAGCGTATACGCTGGGAATGCACACTTGGGCATATACGCTGGGGATATATGCTGAGATTGCATACTTAGTGAAAATTAAGCATCTGATCTTCGAAGTTGCCATGTTTGACACCAAATGTAGTTGTGGTCATCTGTGGGTCCCAGGAACTTGCTCGATGTTGGACAAGTACTAAGCTCCAAATTTTGTGTTGTTTCAAATAGATAGAAGAGAAAAAGAAAGAAAATTTGTGTAAAGATCTTAAATTTTTAAACAAGGTAAAATGATACGAGTAAACACTTCACAATAAAGCTATCCCAAATTTAATATCTAAGAATTGTTCAAACTTCCAAGGCTCAAATAAGCAATTTCTTCAAGACAATCCTACTATGCTACCCAAAAAATTGCTACGTAAACTATCACGTACGAGACTCTATTTTGGCTAGATAACAGATGTCAACAATTTCATTCAACATAACCTTCAAAATATTTGAAAATTTCTGATTGAAATACCACGGAGATTCACTTTAAAGATAAAAGAAGCTATTCTGGTCCTATCAAAATACCAAAGATTTTCTGAACGCTCTTGACTATTGAATCGTTCAATGGCTTGACTACATGCAGAGGCTTTCTTACAACAATCTCAATAGAAGTTCTTATACATTGCACAATAATAAAATTCACTACTAAAATGCTCTTAAGGCTTTCAAACACAAGCTCTTCTATGGCAAAATTTTAATAGAAATTTTCTATCATGCAACAAGAACAATAAGAGCAATATGAAAATCCCAAAATTACTTGCTAGGCATGATACTATTTAAACCACTAGCTAAAAAATTTAAAAAAAATAAAAAATCATAAGCATAACTCATAGGACTATGACAAAGAGGCTGAAATGTTGTCTTCAGCAAGTCATCTTACAAGCAATCTTTCACAATGTCTTTTTACAAATGCTCTTCCAAGAGTGTTGTCCCTCCTTCCTACCCTTGAAGCCATTTTATAAGGTCTCATAGGTAGTTAGGTAAGCTACAAATATTTTGGGTGGTTATAAACACCATAGAGATAAAAAAGCTGCGGTTGACAGTTGCCAAGTGGCTCATTCAGTTGCCAAGTGGTCACCATGGAGACAAAAAAGCTATAGTTGACAAGTGGCCTTTTTAGTTGCCAAGTGTCTTCATGGTAATCAAAATTAAAATTAGTTACAAATATCATAGTTGTAACTATCATAGGAAGTTACAACTTCCATAGGAATAAAAGGGATGATAGCCAAATTTCTTCTTCATAGAGGATGCTATACAAAAGTCCCTTAAATCTCTTTCCTTTGTGAATAAAAACACCCCTTTTTAAAGTAGATAAGGAAAGGATGTTGAAGTAAAATAATGGGCTTAACAAATTTTAGCAAAATGAATGATGATGAAGCCACGTTAATGATAAACCAAATACCAACAATTGGATAGACATATTTCTCGAATGAATTTAACAAGCCAGCCCAAACTGCTAACGTGTTTCCAGCTAATTTGTGTGAAGTGATTGTCATCAATGTTTTTTGCTTGACCATCCTTATATATTCTCAAAACTTGGAGCTTAACATCACATGTAAGCAATGGACGGATGCCTATAGTAACTCCCTACTTGTCAGTGCTCTGGTAGTAACACCTGCATCACTATGTGTGATGCCATGGTAGAATCCAATAGTAGGTTCTATTATGGTTTCCATTCCATGACCAAACTGCAAGCAGTGATGACCGAATGCCAGGGTAGTGAGGTCCGTGAAAGTGGTTATGCTGGCCCTTTTATAGAGCGCACCCATGGATTACTTTCTACTTTTCATGGGGCATCTTCTTCACCTGCTACTGCTAGCCTCATGCTGCTGCATCTAAATAATATGTAATTAAAGCCCATTTTTGGTACCAAGATGAAGATGGCATCAACCATGACGTAGGTGGAGGTAGCCGTGATGGAGCCAGTTGAACTAGCACAAGAGCCGATGGCTTAGGCAATACTAATCGAACAATACAACTTCCACATTTGTCCTTCTGCAGAATTTCTTTTACTACACACTGTAACACTGGATCCGCCACTAGGGTTTTCATTTGATAGAGTTTTCACTGTCTCCAACATGTATTGCATCTTGGAAATTTAGTTAGGGTTTTGTTAATTTAGTCGCAATCTGTAAGCTCATCTATGCTGAGGCACAAGGTTCCTAAGAAGAGTGCCATGCACGCCACTCAGTTTTTCTCATTACACTTGTCCATGTTCATAGTGGCCAACTCCTTTACAGATTCAAAAGTGTCTGCTTCGCCATCCCCATTACAAATTTTTGAGAAAAGGAACCAGTTTTTGATATCTAAGAAGATGGCATGGTTGTAGTGAAGCATGTAGTTGTTGTAGGAAACATGAAGCAAGATTCCAAGGATTTTTACAGAGATATGGATTTGCTTTCCAAATTAAATCATGCATATAGAAATTGAACTTCCTTCATAATCCCGCTAGACTTTGGTTAGTTGTGATAAAGATGAAAGGAAGGCATTGAGATTATCAGGATATTCATCAGTAAAGCCCAGTGGATCATTATATATATATATATATATATATATCTATATTGTTGCCCTATGAAATGTAATGCTAATAATTATAGAGGGAGAACAACACGTTAGTGGTCCATTACTCATCAGTGAAGACTTGTAAGCTTGATATAGGAATGATTCTCCCATATTTTTTTCTTAAAGTAAAGGAATGCTATTGTTAATTGCATTTTAACTCTTATTCTTTTTCTTTACAAACTGAAACTCTTGCCACTTCTCCAGCTATCAAATTGCAAAAACGTTTAACCAATTTTATCATGCCAACCTGTTCCATGAAATGGCCAAAATGTGCCAACAATTTTATACTAGAGTAAGAAGCCCAAAGTCTGATATTGTATGCCTTCATGAAATTTTGTTTAAAGGCCAATGTAGCATAAAATTTACTACTATAAATAGCAAAGGATTGTAGTATGCCGCATGGTTTCTTTAAAATCAACTGACCAACTCTCTTTATGCTAGCTTCACCAAAACAAATAAATAAAATTGAGTTGATTACTAAATCTTCAATACGCATAATCTCAAATAGAATGTATTAGAAAATAATGAAATATAATAAATCAAATCCTAGTTGGAAAACATATGAATTATGAACAGAAACATTCGAAACATCAAGGTATCTTAAGTCTCCTATTTTGCAAAATAGTTGATGAGCACAAAGTATCATAAAATTTAAAATAGTTAATACTAAAATCTTAGTAGCTTTTAGTGATGGTTTTCAACTTTATGTCATGTTAGGAAGCCCTAGAAAAAATATTTTTAATCATTTTCATAATTTTTGGAATTTGATAGATGTGGAACTACTTTACAAAAGTGATTTATTTATGCACAATCTCTAAGAATATGATGTTATCCTTTTTCTATAATCTACATTGTTACCTCATGATAGGATCAAGATGCATCAATGAGAAGCCTTTAGATTTGTGTTTTTATGCCAAGCAACATTTCTATTTGCATCATTGTTTCCTAAAGTCATCTTGAGCCTCAAAAATGTAAAAAATAGTAGAAAAACCTTGTCTTGCATCTCAAAAACTTGGTGAAGGAGAAATGAAATTAAAACAAATCAAAACTAAGAAAAATTCAAGGTGAAATTTTCAAATCATTATAATATTATATTATGGAAACATCATTAACAAATTAGATCTAGTAGAGAAAAATCCTTAAAGCATTTCAAGAAATAGTTGTTGAATAAACCAAACCAAACCAGAGTGAGTTTGCATAGAATCAAACATTCTAGAAATCCAAAATAATATCATTATAATAAATTTATCTCCTCAACTAATAGCATTGATGATAAAAACCCTCACATGGGTAAGATCTCCTACACATGTACTCTAAATCTTCATGTAGCTACAATATGCTAAAATTAGCTCCAAATCCTAGGTAGAGGTAAAGATCAAAGATCAAATCTAGGAACACTTTCAAATGAAACCTAGAATGACAATACTTACCTATATTTGACTAGTTGCAATGAATTACATGATCTTACTCTCCTATTTGGTAGGATTCTCCTCTCTAGCTCTAATTCCCAGATATTGAGGAGAAAATGGATGATTTGTAATAGAAGGATTGATATGCTCATAAGGGTATGCTAGGGTCAAAAGAATTAGGTACTCTTTCATGGAAAATAAAATCAAAAGGAAAAAATATAGTTAATATAATTTTCTAAAATTAAAATAAATATTATTTTAAAAGAGGATCTCTATCCCAATGTTGCTCTATCCAAGTACCTTAGGTACTACTTAATAATACTATCATCCTCAAATACTAACAAAATTTCAAGGTACAAAACTAAACATAAGTAACTAAGTTATTTTGAAACACCATTATTCTAGTTATTTCTTACCCCTTAGTATGTTTTTGGTTTAAATCATTGATGTCTTGTTTCTAACTTATATGTCTATGCTTATTGGCCCCTTGTTATATTGACTATGCTTTATCAATTATGTTTCTTTTTATTAAAATTTTTATTTTTTATAATATTATAAGATTATTTGTATCTTTTACTTTTTTTTATTTTATTAAGTCTAATACTTTTCCTATGTGACTGTATTTTCATAATTTTGGTATTTTGATATTTTTGAGTATTTTAGATTATCTTTTAATTTAGCACATGTGCACTAACCCCTTTTGTGAAGTTTTGAGTTAGTAGGTATCATGCACTCTATGTGTCAGTAGCACATGGGATACTACTTTGGGTTAGTATGCTTGTTTGGATAATTTATAGTTTGATTTAGTTTTACTTTGTTACTAGATTATGCTTTTAGAGGTATTGGATCAATTTTTTGTTAGTTAAGCTTTTGGACCTTAGATTTTGTTATTAACTTACTCTTAGAAGATGATCCTAAGATCATTGCAAGTCATAAACTATGTGAGAAAAAATTATTTAAAAATATTTTTGGATTTAAAATTTAGGTTTTATTATTGAGAACTCCCTTGATAGTTTGGCCAAATTATGATTAGAGTATAAGCTTGACCCTAATTTCATAAGAGGGTATCCTTTTACTTTTCCTTGTAGACATCTAGAAGATAGAGCTAGAGAAGGAAAATTTTCTAGCTTAACTAGAATCTATTAGATCTAGATGTAATTTTAGTTAGATATACATTATCTACTAGAATCCTATATTAGGTCATATTTTCAAATCTTATTTTAGATCTTTCTTAGGTCTTGTTATTAATGTGTCATTTTTTCTAGGATTTGAATCTTGTTAGAGAGATTGAAGCCAAGAAAGGATCGTTTACTATAGCTTTATTAGTTTTAGATAGGATAATTTAGCATTTTTCATTATTTGAGTTTGGTATTTCATTTAGTGTTATGTTTTGATTCATTTTTTTTGTTCACCAATTGTTTGCCAATTTTCTTGGATTTACATATATACTATTTTAATATTATTTTCAATAATTTATTAATTTATGAGCTTGGATTTAATGCATGGCATGTTAGTCAACATTTTGACCAAGTTTGATAATGTTTTGACCACTTTTGATCACACTTGCTTTTTGTTTTGAGTTCTATTGATAAGTTCATCATAGAATTAGGGTATTAGAATAATTTTCATGTTTTTGACCTTGAAATGACTCCAAATGATGATGACCAAGAAGAAAACATTGTTTAGAATGATGGCATGGACCCTAAAGAGATCTTATTGGTATGTTCAGACCTATTTTCAAGGTTGCAACAAATGGATGACATCATATTTTAATTTACCACAAAAAATAAGCAATTTTTCTAAAGAAATCCCTAATTTATGATCACTAGAAAATTGAGAAAATAACTAAAAGCCTTAATTTTTAAAGTCCTAGAATACTTGAAAACTAGAAAATAATAACTATGACAAATTTGGTAATTGTAAGGTTCTAGAATGACCTTAAATGATTGAGATTCATTTCTAGATAATATTTTAATATATTTTATTAGATTTGCCTAATTTCTAAATTTAATTTTAGTTTCATTTGATCCTGTAGCTTCATTAGTTTCATAATTATACCTTGGTTTGTATCTTGAAACCTTTAGTTTGACTTTTTGTATCTTTTGGACAAATATATTATAATATCATTTATTTGGTACATATGAGTTTCAGATTCATTCATCATATTAATTATGATTTGAATTCATCTTTTCACAAATTATGATGTTTATTTGTTTTTTCATTGAACTTTTAGTTTAAAATTTACATATTTGAACATAATCTTTACAGTGACTATGCAACTAGTTAGGTCAGTAGTGAGCTGGACACTTATGCTACCAATCAAGTTGATAAGTATCATATTTTTGTAGTGATTATTGAAACTTCACCAAGAAAATTAATGTTGAATTTTTTGTTTGGCATTGTAACCTTCACCATTAAACTTGAGGTTGGATTTTCATTGTAATATGTAAGGTTTATAGTCCATGACCTACAATATTACATACTTTAATGTCTTGGGGCTGAAAAATGCATCGTAAGTTGTTATAGCCTTACTTCCCAAGTGGAAAAAGTCATGTCATGTCCACATTTTGGCTTGGAAAGGCTGAAAACGCCTTTAAAACTAGTAAATTTGGTGTTTTCATGGGCTTTATATTGGCCATAGTAAAAACTATGCTAGAACTACCTACACTTAGTGTTGGAGTTGTTGGGTTTTCATTTTCCTAGCAATCATTAGCGTAGTTTCCATAACTCTTAGCATAGTTCTAGTAATTTCAGCATGGTTTCACAAGGCTAATGTAGTTCCAACTATTCCATCATGGATCCAACAAAGCCATCATAGCTCTCATAAGGCTAGTGTAGTTTGGTGAAGCTAGCGTAGTTGCAAAGTCCATTTACTATTGATGAGTGGTGAGGTACCCCTACACTCAACCATACAAATACAAGCGTAACACACGTAATCCGGTCGAACTCTATAGACTA
>MNCI01007540.1:94300-104755 GCA_015680685.1 Gnetum montanum
GAAGATTTGCGTATGTGAATGCGGCGTATGGGAATTGGGTGGTGGGGAAGAAGGAAACAAGGATCAAGGGTAGACGCGGTCGGGAAGAAATGTGCAAAGCTGAGTGGGTGGGCAAACCTGAGCAGCCATTTCAGCACGTTGTCGTACTTCGCCGCTCAGATGGACGCACCTTTGAATGACATCTTCCAAGTTAAGCAGCCTGCAACCACAAAAGGAAACAGAGGACGCCATTGCTTATGGACAAAAGACGGGGTCCTTGGATTCCATACTATCTAAAGTTAGCTAGAGCTGATGTACTGGAACTGCTGAGCCAGAGCACTTGGGCGGAGCCGCCAATCCTGATGATTCAGCACTGCATACCTTCGCCAAATGGCATCAGATACGGTGCAGCTCATTGGTTGCACCGGGAGCCGGCCAGATGTATTTGGGAAGCCGGCGTCCGATAGCAATGATTGGTGGAGACTCCTGGGGCCATGACCAACGAGGATGTCGTTGGGGCTTCCGCTAACGAGGCTAAACTCCCGGAGCTGCTTCCGCCGCGGCGGACGCGATGGCGGCATCTCCGAGGGATCAGTAAGATGCCTTTGTGCCTGTCCGAGGAATCAGTAAGATGCCGGAGGGTGGGGACGCCGGAACTGTCTCAGCGTCCCACCCAGTCGGCCGTGCAGCTGTATCAGAGATGATCACGCTCGCTTGATGTGCCTGAGTCCCAGTTTTGAGTCCTGGTAGACTACTGTTACTGATTTTAAGTCTCAGCGGACCATGGTCCTAGTTTAAAGTTCGGGCAGACCGAGGAGTGCTAGTTTTACATCGTAGCGGACGGTGGTCAGGTTGGTTTATGGTCTCAGCAGACCGTGCTGTGGATGTCAGTTTTGTGTCATGACCCAGGGACAGAGCTGTGCTAGTTTTACGTCTCAGCAGACGGCTACTTACCTGTGCCATTTTAGCGTCGTGGCGGACGCGTGCGAAAGATGCCAATTTTTCGTCTTGGCGGACCTGTACAACTTTGCCAATTTTACGTCGTAGCGGACAGTTACCATGTACCAGTTTAGCGTCGTGGTGGACGGGTGCAAAGTATGCCAGTTTTACGTCGTAGCGGACGTGTAGTGCCAGTTTTACGTCGTAGAGGATGAGTGATGCCAGTTTAACGTCGTAGCGGACGAGTGATGCCAGTTTAACGTCGTAGCGGACGATGGCCGTCATACCTGCTGTCGACACCTTCGTTGCTGCTAGATGAAGTACCGCTTTAGATACACATGATTCATAGGATTTGCGAACTCGTTGCCGTTGACATCTGCCAATTTGAACGCTTCGTTGCTATATGCGTCGGTTACCAAGAAAGGGCTATCCCAGTTTGCAGAGAACTTTCCTACTGGTTCGCGCACAGCCTTGAGAACCAAGTCTCCTTTCTTGATCGGACGCTGCTGAAGGTTGTGATGGTGCCTTTGTCTCTGTTTATCCTGATATTTCTCAATTGCCTCAAGAGCCTGTATCCTCTTCTCTTCCAATGACTCCAAGTCCATTATTCGAGCCTCGGTGTGTTGAGTCTCATTTATAATTGTGGAGAGGACCATTCTTAGAGAAGGAATTTGCAACTCCAGAGGTAGCACCGCCTCAGATCCGTAAACTAGGCTATAGGGCGTACTGCCTGTAGCTGTTCTACAGGTAGTACGATATGCCCATAGCACGTAGAGGATCTGCTCATGCCACCGCCTTTTGTTGCTGTCGAGCATTTTCTTGAGTAAATTGATTATTATCTTATTCAATGCTTCAGCTTGACCATTTGCCTGCGAGTAATAAGGGGAGGAAAAGGACTGCCTGATGCCTAGGTTGTCGCAGAAGGATTTGGTATCCACGCTACTAAACTGTGGCCCATTGTCGGTCACAATAGTCATCGGGAGGCCAAATCGAGTTACGATGTTATCCAAGATGAAATGGCAAACCTGTTGGGATGTAATTTTCCACAGGGGGATAGCTTCTACCCACTTCGTGAAGTACTCGGCGGCGGTAATGATAAAGCTATGTCCTGCGGAAGATTTTGGTGTGATGGATCCTATAATGTCAAGTCCCCATCGTTGGAATGGCCATGTTATCTGTGTGGTGTGCAACTCTGTGGGTGACACGTGGATGAGGTTGGCGTGACGTTGACACATGTCACAAGTCTTAACTTTTGTCAAAAAATATTTTTCCATGCGTGGCCAGTAGTACCCTAAGCGACGGATTTTCAAGGCCATAACCCGTGGTGCTACGTGGCCACCACACAGTCCCTCGTGAACCTCGCTAACGATGTGTTGTGCTTGGTCCGTGTTAACGCAGGTGAGCAATACGCCATCAAAGGAGCGTCTGCAGAGAGTGCTATCCCCGATGATGACATAGTGCCTGGCGCGTTTACGGGTTGCGTCTTTCTGCGCGCGTGTTAAAGCAGCTGGTAACTCACCCTGTAAAAGATAAGATTTGCTATGATCGTACCATTCAGGCGTGCTTTCCTCGGTAAGAGAGGAGATTTGCGCCGTCTGAATGATAGGGTCTGTGCCGTCTGTAATCAATGTGGGGCAGGTGTTAATCAAGTGTGACGGTACGTGTAAAGCCAGAGTGGCCAGTGCGTCGGCCAGCGTGTTGTCAGTCCGCGGGACGCGCTGGGCGTCGAAGGTCATAAATCGCCTCAGAAGATCTTTAGCCTGATTACAATAGGGCTGCAAGTGTACCGCTTTACAGGCATAGACTCCAGAGATTTGATTTATGACAAGCATCGAGTCGCCCCTAATTGCCAGGTGTTGAACATTGAGTTCGCCTGCAATTAGTAATCCCCTGAGGAGCCCCTCGTACTCTGCTACATTGTTCGTACACGAGAAGGTCAATCGATAAGCGTGTAGACGCACATCCTCAGGCGATAGCGTAAGAACAGTGGCCGCACTGCCACCTCTCGCGGTTGAAGCTCCATCGAAATACAATGTTACTTCGAGGCCTGCTGAAACAGGGCTTAAACTATGTACATGCTCATCAGGAAATTCTGGCTCTACGGTTGCGTGGTTGTCAATTGGTGAAGTTGTTAACTGGTCGGCTATTGCTTGGCCCTTCGTGGATGATTGGCCAATGTAGTGGAGGTCGAACTCCGCGGTGATAGCCTTCCAGCGAGCGATTTTGCTACTTTCGTATAGACTATGCGTAATGGCCCTAAGGATATTATTTTTACAAATGACGTTAACCTGACTGCGAAAAAGGTAATGCCTACATTTCTTGAGCGTAAAAACTAATGCTAAGCAATTACGCTCAACGTCGTTATATCTCGTCTCGTACGCACATAGAGCGTGACTTAGGTAATAGATGGGCATTTCTGACCCATCCTCCCTTTTCTGACAAAGCAACGCTGCTATTGCTACGTCCGAAGTGGCGAGGTAAATGAAGAAAGGTAGGTCCCTTTGTGGCGGGAAAACCGTTGGTAAATGTTGCAATTCCTGTTTTAGACTATCAAACGCACGCTGGCAATCGTTGGTCCATTCAAAATTAACCCCCTTTTTCAGCAAGTGTTGCATGGGATGTAATTTGTCGGTTAACTTTGAAATGAACCTGCGTATGAACTGTAGACGGCCCTGTAACCTGCGTAGTTGCTTGAGATCTGTGGAAGGTTGTAACGCGACAATGGCTTTGACCTTATCAGGGTCAACTCGTATGCCAGCGTCGGACACCACAAACCCCAGCATGCGTCCGGTTTTGACTCCGAATATGCATTTCTTTGGGTTAAGCCGAAGCTCATGCATGGAGCATCTTTTAAGGACTAACTCCAGGTCCTCTGAATGATCTTCCGACTTCAAAGACTTCACGGCTATGTCGTCTACATAATCATTCAGCCTTCCTAGGAGGTAATCGCTAAAGATGTACGTCATGGCTCGTTGATACGTCGCTCCGGCGTTCTTCAGACCGAACGGCATCATGGTATAGCAAAATGTTCCCCAGGGTGTCATGAATGTTGTCGTCAACTGGTGTTCTGGGTTAATGCGAATCTGATTATAGCCTGAAAAGCCATCCATGAAGGACAGAAGCGCATGCCCAGCTGTTGTATCCACCAGCTGGTCGATACTCGGCAGTGGGAAATTATCCTTGATTGTGGCCTTGTTCAAATCCCGGAAGTCTATGCATATGCGTATACCCCCGGTCTTCTTTGACATGACCACAATGTTAGATACCCAGTCCGAATAATCGACCGCGCGGATGAAACCAGCCTGATATAGCTTAGTGATTTCATCACGCACTGCTAGCGCGATCTCTGGTTTGATCTTACGTGCTTTTTGCCTAATTGGTTTGATCTGCGGGTCGAGGATAATGTTATGCTGGATTAGTCTAAGATCTAACCCAGGCATGTCCTCATATGACCATGCAAAGACAGTGATGTTGTCTTGCAGGACTTGTTTTATTGCGTTGTGCGTTTTCTCGTTTAGCAAGGAACTGACCTTGAGCGTCCTGGTCTCACCCCTATGCGTAACGATAGGGACCTCGCTAATGGGATCCTCGGTTATGTCCCCAGCTTCCAGGTCTAGCGTGCGCGTAGACTGTTCTGGCCAGTCTGGGGATGTCTCCGATGTCGCTATGGTTACGCCTGCTAAAGGGGGGTTTGCGTCTACTAATGTAAAGTCAAAAGGTCTAGTTAACTGCCCGTATGGGCCTGTCAAAGTTAAAGGTGCTGAAACTGTGGCGTCCATCCTCCGTCTGTCCTGCAAAACTGGCAAGTGCGTAAACGGTTAGGAGACAAATGACAGGATGTTTCCAAGCGTGGAATGCTAACTGGAATTTTGAATAATGTGGACAAAGCTTGTAATCAATGCAACCCGATTATGAGGCGATAAGATGTGGTAGTTTAACGTCATTTCGGACAGCGGCGCATGTGATATTGTCCACATTAATACCGAATTTTCGGATTCCGTTTCAGGAAAGTTTCGCTTTAATCCGATGTCAAGTCGGCGATCCTCGCGTATAAATAAATGGTTCGTTGATGAAAACTGGTTGCTGGCTATCGCAATTTGAATTTACAAGAGCGGAGAGAAGGCGGAACAGAGAGAAGAAAGAGCAGGGAGAAGGAAAATAGGCGACGAGAGCGTGTAACCTGTCTAGTATCTATAAGCAAGTCGTAGAGAAACCCTGCAACTATTGTGATGGCTCCAAAGGCAAAGAAGCAGAATGCCAAATTGGCGAAAATCGACGAAGTGCAGGCAAGCCTGAACCGTGTTTCGCGGGCGTTGATCGATGTCTGCGACCCGACGCCTCTCAACCGGTAGGCCATTCTTTATGCTCGGTCTATATGGCTTTTTTGTTTCGTTTGTTTAAATTTCTTTAGCGTGAATGCGTGCGTCAAATTATGGACCTCGGCTTAGTGCGAGGGTTTTGATGAGGTTGCGTTCATTGCCGTTGTCAGAGACAAACCTTGCATTCTTGCAAGGGTTTGGGCAATTTCGGCCTGGTTGCGTTTTACAATTTTTTTTTCTGTTACATGTAAATGTATAGATGTAGATGTTTGAATGAGTCTTGGTGTTTTCTACAGCATCGCGCTGAAGCCCATCCTGCTTGTGCTGGATATTGTTGGGGTTTTATGCTGGTTAAACCCTATCGTCCCAAATGTCCCTCCTCCGCACACAAGAGTGCAGGGGAAGGCCATCTGGTACCGACAGGGTGCGCTGGAATTCTTGCAGTTTTTACTGCGTAGGTTTAGCATCATCGTTTGGTCGCATGTGACCGGAGATGTTGCCGGGGCCGTCCTGGAGCACCTGTTGCCAGGGTCTTCGCAGGGGATTCTAGCCTTCCTGACAGACGGGGCGATTGAAACGAGCCATCCCGAGGACCGAGTACTCAGCTCTCGGGGTCTGAGGAGTTTGCATTGGATCTGGGGAATGACCCGCTTCAACTGCTACCACTCATACAATACGCTGTTCGTGGCCCGTCATGTGTCAACATATTTCCAGAACCCACAAGGCACGGTATACTACGCAGGCGGGTAAGCAGATCTAGATGACTTTGTTTTATTTTGCATGTTACACTGTATGAAAAGTATGTAGGTAAAAAGAAAAGTGTGTGTAAGAAGAAATTACGCTGTATTGTACAGGTTTTTTATCCGCGACAACAAGCTATTCGGTGACGACGATACGCTTCCCCGTGCCGAAACAGCGATAACGCTGTTTACCGCGACGAATAACGTACGAGCCGGTGTCATCGGACAAATTGGCCATGAGATGCGTGAGTACCACTCACGCTATGAGGAGGCTTTCAAGAAGTGCCAGAGCCTCGGGTGGGTGCATGAGGATTGGACGCTGGATCCGCCCCTCAGCGTCGAGGACGTGGAGATAGAACTCCCGCAATTCCCGCTACCCTTCGGCCCCGGTAAGATTGTCGCGTGCTTAGTACTATTTAGATTACTACGGGTTATGATCATTGCAATACTGTTTTTGTAATGTCTTGCGTATTTCAGTGCGGGAATCTCGGGAGATTACGCTAACTATTTCCGGCCGCGAGGCGAGAGATGTCCTCTTTCGTTATGGGGACATCAAAGAGGCACAGCGTTGGCTTGGCCACGCGGCGGCCCCAGCTGTGGTGGTGACCAACCTCCAGACCGCCGGGCTGCTGCACCTGTTCTTAGCCGCCACTCCTGACGTTCCCGCCAGCGAGATGATCGGCTTGGTGGACTCCTTTAATGCGAAGGCCGACCGTTTCAGCACGCGCGTGCACAACGTGCGTGTGAATTTTGACATTAACGCACAGGTCTTCTCAGACCTGTTTGGTGTTCCTTCCAGCGGCCTTCCTGTAAACGTGAAGGCCCAGAGGGGCGTCAAAGTGGAGGCGCTTCTGCAGGAGTGGGCCAAAGTCCCTAAGGATACTAAGGGATTCCCCTGTGAACAGTTTGAGCTGCCGACTGCCAAAACGCTGTATCCCCTTTTTCGGGCTCGTACCTTCCCCAAAACTCTCTCGCAAGCGCGGAACTTTTCAGTGGAACAGACGCGTATTATGCGAGAGGTGCTGGAGGAGGGGGCCCACTTCGACTGGGGCAATCATCTCGCCAAGGGTTTACAGAACGAGATGGTCAAGCTTCGCGAGAAGCTTGAGTCTCGCTTCAACGTGCACCATGACTTTTTTATAGCCATCCTCCGGTGGTTCGCGGAGTATTTGGTCGTCCAAAAGAATGGGGTCTGGTTACAGCAGGACCGGGACCAGCTGTCCAAACCCTAGATCGCCCACATCCTCAACACTACCCGTGGGCAGGATCCGCCGGAAGGGATCAGAGAGTCAATGTCTGTGACTACCAAAGGCATGACGGCACCCCGAGTGCGGGGTCTCGACAGTGTAGGTAGGATAATGCCTACCTACACTGGCGATGCCTCGCGGGGAAAACGCTTGGCCGAGGAAATCGTGGAGCCTGCAGCTCGATGGAAGAGGCTCCGTGTTGCTGAGGTCCCTGGAGGCGAAGCTGGCCACACCGTAGGGCTCATGGTGCAGCAGACTAAGCCTCCGCCTGGTAAGTATAAAGACTGTATACGCGATTTTTAAGTTTAACTAGTGGAATTGTGTTCTAAGGCATGAGGATGTAAACAGCAAAAAAGACAGGTTGACTGACCCCTGAGACAGGGGCAATGGTGTTAAAGAGTGGAGAGGGGGCCTCGATTTTGGAAACAGAGGCCCCAGCTGTTAGCATGCATCGTGCGCAGCCTTTAGCACGTGGGGTGGCCCCAGCTATGGGTGGGAGCCGCGTACAGATGGGGGAGGAGGCTCCTGCTGCTGAAACAAGAGACGCACAGACCCCAGTGCGTGAAGTAGAGAAGAGTAGAGAAGACGTCGATGACGTTGTCACTGTCACCGGCAGAGGTAATGAGCGTATGTTTTTACTGGTTTTGCAAGTGTCTCTAAACGGATAATATGTGACCAAGTTATATTGTAGGAGAAGGAGATGCCTCGACGTCGGCTGCTGCTAACGAAGTGTGGAGGGACCTCCCCGACAAGTTTGCCTTCATGGAAGGCGTGATTAACGACATGATCGAGCGTCTCGAACGCTCCGACCCTGGAGCTGGTAAGTTAATAAAAGCAACTGCGTAATGTCTTGCTAATAATCTGTCATCTGTCTTGATGTTTGTTTTTCTGTCAGGAGCTCACCTCCGATGGGACCCCGCGGAGCCCATTGACCTGGACACAGCAGAGCCTCCATCCGATGGGGTAGTCGTGCCACGCAACATTTATGACGCAATGCGTAAATGTGCATTACGCTCAACACGCTCCTTGTGGGAAAGCAGAAATATTAACGAGGCCCTATGGAAAAAACTGCAACGGTCAGAACAAAGGATCGAGTCCTTGACTAAGGAAGCCGAGGACCTGAGGGCGCGCTACGAGTTCTTACAGGCTCGCGTGACCGGCGACGAAGACTAGCGTACTGCTATGATTGATCACTCCCGCTATTGGACAGCGATCAGGAACAGCGTACAGACCAACCGAGCGTTAGTCGAGCAAAGGATGCAAATAGAGCTCCTTGCTCAGAAGAGCCGTGACTGGAGGGACTACTGCGCGGGTGTTCAGGAATGGGGGCAAAAGGAGAAGGACCACAAGCACGTGTACAAAAGGGAAAGCGCCGCCTATAGGAAATGCTACCGTGAGTCTGCTATTAAAGCACGATCCCTGGAGGTCTTTGTGGACACCATCGGAGCGTCCAAAGCCTTCAAGAAGTTTGAAGAACAGGTGACGGTCACTGCTTCTCCAGAGAGAGCAATGGTCTTTCCTGGAAATTAAACTTCAATCCCTACCTTCTACCCAGACTCTCCTGCTTGGAGCAGCGTGGAGAAAGGAAAGGTAAAAGCAGGGATGGCTTTGGGCGAAGATGCGTGGCAAGACCTAACAGAGGACGAAATTATGAAGCGTTTGTGGGCTGGCCTAGATAAGCTTCCCTTTGCTGCTGAGGCTAGGTCATCTCGGGTGAGTTTACGCATGGCTTAGCCAGCGCGTTTTCAGACATAATGTTTCCTGCTCTAATTTTTCACGTTATTCATGTTTCAGATACCAGAAGGTGGAGAACATCCGCCCGCTGAGGGGCTGGAGGAGGAAACTATGGAAGCGGAGGTAGAACACGATGAAGGGCGTCTTGTGGAGCCAGCGTTGGAAGGAGAGTCTCATGAAGAGACAATCTTTCCAGGAGGGATATTTCCCGGAAACGATGACCTACTGGAGGATGACCTTATGGGTTTAGACTTAGAGTTGAAAGACACGGGCGATAGTGGCAGTATGGGTGACGCGTGACTGTGTTTTCTGGCACCATGTCACAAATATTTTGAAAGTCAAAAACGCTATAAATTTTGATTGACTATTTTATCTTGTTTTCTTTGTTAGCTGTTCTGTTGCCTTAGTTTAAGGCCGTTACGGACCGAAAGCGTGAATAGTTTTTAAAGCCGTTGCGGGCCAATGCGTAAACACGTACACAATGTAATCGTGCGTAAATGCGAGAACAGAGGTGAGTGGAAACTACTAGTTTAGGGCCGTTAGGGGCCGGTGCGTAAATTAAAAAGAAAAACTAGTTTAAGGCCATTGCGGGCCAGTGCGTAAGTTGAAAAGAAAAACTAGTTTAAGGCCGTTGCGGGCCAATGCGTAAGTTGAAAAGAAAAACTAGTTTAAGGCCGTTGCGGGCCAATGCGTAAGTTAAAAAGAAAAACTAGTTTAAGGCCGTTGCGGGCCAGTGCGTAAGTTGAAAAGAAAATCTAGTTTAAGGCCGTTGCGGGCCAATGCATAAGTTGAAAAGAAAAACTAGTTTAAGGTCATTGCGGGCCAGTGCGTAAGTTGAAAAGAAAAACTAGTTTAAGGCCGTTGCGGGCCAATGCGTAAGTTAAAAAGAAAGACTAGTTTAAGGCCGTTGCGGGCCAATGCGTAAGTTGAAAAGAAAAACTAGTTTAAGGCCGTTGTGGGCCAATGCGTAAGTGCGTAATAGAACGTAACCCTGGGCATTGCGTAAAGTAGTAAAGCCATATCGTTAACATGCGTAAAAGGCGAAGGCGAAAGGCGAAGCGTAAAAGGAAAAAGGCCAAAATGCAAAGCGTAAAAAGCAAAAAAAGCAAAATGCGAAGCGTAAAAGGCATAGAAGCTCACAGTCATAAAGCACATAGACATAAGGAAACTATTGATTGATAGATACGCTATCTTATATGCACGCACGCTGAAGAGCTTTGTTCAGCCATCAGCACGCAACTGCCTCTTGACGGTTTTTATGTTGACGGCTGCGTAAGGGCGAGGAGGTTTACAGTTCGACTCCTCTATGCTAACATCCGGGAATGGCAGGTCAGCCCAGGCTAAACCGTCAGCATTGTCATTGTCCTGTTCAGGGGCTCGGAGAGAAGGCTGGTCATCAGCCGTTTCGATCTCTGAACCCCGCTCTTCCTCAATGTTACTAACGGTCCTGGGAGTGATCTCGTCGCCTCGTATGATAACCTCCCCCCCAGCGTAAGG
>MNCI01007540.1:115973-200111 GCA_015680685.1 Gnetum montanum
TAGATATTGAATTTGGGATAGCTTTATTGCGAAGTGTTTACTCGTGTCATTTTACCTTGTTTAAATATTTGAGGTCTACACAAATCTGCTTTCTTTTCTTTTCTACTTATTTCCATCGAATCTTGCTCTATTTCTAGTTTTCTTGTGGAACTATCTCTTTCTCTGGGGAAAACTAGGAGTAGATCACGGAGTTGTGCTTAAATGTTTTTGCAAAATTTTATTTGTTACAAGTAGGTATTATAAGGACTGCGTAGACTAGGCAGTTGAATAAAATAGGAAACTTTCAACAACTCACAATACTTGGCAAAGTTGGCTGAATCTCTTTAAAGTAAGTCATTTGTAGTTTACACGCAACGCAATCATTACATTTCCAACAACCGCACGCCGCAACAGCACACACACATACTCACATTAACTACTAAGTTTATTGGAGGTATCTGGGCCTTGGTGTTGCCAGAGACCAGCAGGCACCTAAATCCTGTTCGAGGACACTCGTTGGCGGTCACGTCCCAAACGATCGCCAACAAAAGCTCATCCTAAAGTTCCTTACAAAATATTGGGAAGGTATGCGATTATTGACTGAATGAGAATTGATGGTGACATTGGATGATAGACATAGAGTTCCTGGGAAACAGATCGACAAATCTATTACAGCATTGGTATTCATGCCCATTGTGGTGAACACTGTACATAGATGACATCCAAGCCTTCATTCTATAGCTTGAAGAGAGAGAGAGAGAGAGAGAAAAGAAAATGAGTTGCATTACTGCCGATGTTGAAACTGTGCACTCCATTGTTCATCCATAGTCACATGTCCAAACTTGTTCCCTGCATAAATGCTTCAGCTCCAATCTCTCATGAGTGCTCCCTTCTATCTCAGTCCATTGTTCTTATGATCACCATCTACACAAACAACACAATCATGAATCAGCAAGGATAGATAAAAACCTAATGTAGTTGATACCTTACCTTGATATGAAGTGCATTGGCTAAATTGTGGGTATGGAAAATACTAGGTTAAAGTTTTTTTTAACCAATAGTTATTCAAGGTAAGGGGTAAGATATGTATGGAATGGAAAAATTTGTGACAGGGCCCCCATGACTAATAGCAAACCTCTGGTAGTGATAAGATGGAAAAGTTTAAAGAACAAGAAGGATAAGAGAAATAACAACAAGGAAGCCAATAAAACAAAAGCAAAAATCGATGTCATTGATGGGGTTGAGTGAGAAATAGTTGATTATGAGAAATGTTAAGGGAAGGTGCTTAACAATTGCACCAAAAATGAATGCCAATGGATCCTCCCCAAAGCAAGCTTATGCCCTGACAAACCCACAAACCAAAGAGTCTATAGGCTCTTGAAATGACAGATGGGAACAATGGTTAAGAACTTACTCAGAGGAGTTTACTGAAGAATAATGATGTGTCAACCAACATATAGAATCATCATAAAATTGGCAATGAGGTGGAATATGGGAAGTAATATGGAGAGAGAGGAGATAATGGAATGGAATCCCAAAATTAAGGTTGTGTAAAGTTCCTTGTGTAGTATGTGGTTCAGAGGACTTAATACAATTCGACCCAAATCTAGATTCAAACTAGCCACATCCAATAACCTCGCATCAACACACTTGGCCAATCCATCCTCCTGAAGTAGCAAGAATGCTCTACAAATCCACCACCATTCCAACAAGAGAAAGATAGAGATGTGTCCCACACCAGGAGGCTCTGATCCTCATGTTGATAGCGATTCTGATCAATGAAGACATGCCGGTGGAAGAGGAAGTGATCCACTCGATCATACTTCCCTCTACACCTACAGAACTAGAACAGTCTCAACTGACTTTCAGTGACAACTCCATTAGTGAAGATCCCAAGAGGGATCAAGTAACTACAGCACCTCTATTCATCAAAATTCAGGTCAGCCAACACTGGATCTGAAGGATACACTTTGATGAAGGGGCTACCACAAACATCATCCCCTTCCCTATTGTGGACAAGTTGGGCTTGGTTGACCAAATCAAACCCACCACGTCATCATGCCTAAGGTCATTCAATGGGGCATGGGACATGGTGAAAAGCATAGTTCACATAGACTTCATGGCAGGGGACCAGTTCCCCACAAACGTAATGTTCATCATGGTTGAGGAGATGCCCAGGTTTAACCTGATCTTGGGGAGGTCATGGTTAGTGCAACCTAGGGCTGCCTCTTCGTCCATTCACCAAGAAATCCACCTACCATACATAGGCAGGGAGGTGGTGATCCATGGTGATGAGGTAGCAGCCCAAGCTATCCATAACATAGACATGGAGCAGGGCTCAGAGGCTGTAACCTCTGAGAATGAAGCGCCTGCTTATGTACGCATCAACCATTCAGTGGGAGAATTGGCTCAGCAAGCCAGTTACCAAAATGAAAGTGCATGGTCTGAGTTGCCCTTCCAAGTGCCCTAGCAAAACACCTTGGCCTTACATTCCAATCAACCCACGATGGGTCAAGAAGTAGCTACACATAGCATAGAAACCCCACTACTTCCTGTCCAGTTGCCATCCCTTATACATTCACCGCCTTTTGCTTTGTTAACATACCATCCTGTTGGCATGCCTACGTAGTGGCCCAAAATGGCCTAAAACTATGCTATGTGGAGGCTCGAAATGGCCTAAAACTAGTAGAGGCCTGAAATGGCCTAAAACTAGTAGAGGCCTAGCCTAAAACTATGCTTCCCAATGGCCCAAGATGGCCTAAAACTAGCTATGGCCCGAAATGGCCTAAAACTAGCTACGGCCCGAAATAACCTAAAACTAGCACAAAAGAGAAAAACTCTAGCATGACATTCAGCATATATGCAATGTACAAGTTAGTACAGAACAAATTTCTATTTCACAAAAATATCTTTGCTTTATTCAAAACTGTTGTCTTTCAAACAATTTTTGCAAAATTGTTTACAAAAATGCAAAGTTTCAAAAAAAAATCCCATGTTGTCATAGGTTATTCCTGTTCGCATCATCTTCGTTGTTCGTTTCTGATCATTTCCCTTTACATCGTCTTCTGCTACGTTTCCCTCTGCCGATTCCTCATTCCTTCTCTCTATGGGCCTTGCACCTTCATCTGGAGCCTACATCGTAGGAATGAATTGGTTAGCTAAAGCAATGCATGCAAGCTACAATAGAGCACAAGCATTAATACAGTAGAAAGTAACTAACCTTAGAAGGGCCTGCATTCATCTTGAAGGGTATCTGGTCTAAACCAAGCCTGAGGCAGCATGAGACCTCCTCTACTATAATGTTTGTCCAATGCTTATTACTTGGTTCAACATCCGCAGTAGCTCTCTTCCTTTCGGCGGTTGTCCACCTTGGTGGTCTTGGAGAAAAGGAGATAATTGTGGTCTCTCCTATGGGAATGTCCACTTCCCAATTAGGAGATTCTGTAACCTTTACTTGCTCTTTGAAACTTGGCATAGGCCTCAGAAGAGTCAATGGCATTTATGAATGCTTTATATCTAAATGCCTCCATAGTAGCATCCCTGTACTATTTACGATGGGTGGCATTTTCTAGTTTATACATGTGTTTGTGGTTTTTCGACAACTTCCCCCATTCGTAAACCTTGGCACTGAAATCTTTCAAATCTTGACACTTTTGGGCCAACAAGTTCATTTGCATCTGATGTTCTATTATTTTGTAGGTGCCTTCAATGTTCTGACACAAAACTGTCCAAAATCTGGTGTAATCTATCACAGCCATGCACCCATCCTCATTATTAGTGTCATGGGCTATGAGGAACTCGTTCTTCGACTTGAGATCCTCCACCTTGGTGCTCAGGTTAGCCTCTTTTTTCTCAGCTCTTTGGACTCATTTCCACAGATCCTCATTGACGTGCTTATACTCCCACAAGGAGTGTGCTGAGTGCAAAGGGCATTTACAAGCCTCGTCGTATGCGCAACGAGACATCTCAGTCACATCAGGTAGGAATGTAGGCACGAAATTGACTTCCAAAGGTCTTGTTGGGTCCTATTTGAGCTAAGAGGATACCATGACACAAAGAGTGTAGCAATCGCGTTAGCATAGCAAGATTAGCAAACTCAAGAAATTCTAGAATAGCAACATGAGAGCACCCAACACTACTACTTACCCACATCAGGGTCCACCTGCTGAAGGTAGATGATCATGTCATTGAAGATTTCTTGCATGAACATAAACTTATCAAGGATCTTGGCCCATGATTCCGCACAAGTCAGAGGAGGTCCTACAGCATCAAAAGTGACACCTGTTACATAACTAAGCATATCAGTAATGGCCAAAATGGACTATGACAAGGCAGACATATTGTCCAACTCACCAGCATTTAATTGCAGTCCATGTTCCTACTAATGCAAAATGAGGATGATAGCCTTGGTAGAAGTCCATGCCAAGCCTGTGCGAACCTCTCCTTCATGCGCTAGTGCCTTCTCTTTTAGGAGACCCACATCTTTTTTATTCAAGGGAGACTCCTCTTCATTGAGGATTCTCCCTAATAACAAGAGCCCCCACCTTAGTGACAGGAGTTCTTTCCTTCTTGATCGGGGCCCTTTCTTCTGAGACTAGGGCCTCCATGTCTTTATTCCTCACCCTCATCTTAGGGGTTGACATCCCTTCATTGCCTTCTTCTTCTTCTTCTTCTTCCTCTACCAGTCAAGAAACATGTTTGCGTTAGTCCAAAACAAGTTAGCTTAGAGTAGGTACTATGCTTCGCTATGTTGCCTAGTGTAGCATAGCGTAGCAAACAATAACAAAGTAAGCATTAAACAAAAACATTTACCAATGGTGGGTTGCATCCTCTACAGTTTAAGCTATAGTCTCTGCCCCTCCTCTTCCTCCATGTGAAGGGTTTCCTTAGCTAGAGGAGGCCTCTTCCACTACAACTTGCTAGCCATGTTCTTGACTATGAGGCATTCCCCCTGACATGCTATTGTCTATAGCAGGGGGCATCTCTCCTACGTTGTCTTGGCCACGAAATTTGCAGGCCACCCAATCCTTAGTCATCATAGAGAGAGACTCCCCAATTATTTCTGGAGGATCTTGGGCACAAGTGGTCTGAAGGATCTGGTAAATCCATAGTTTGGAAATCTAGTTGTGATTTCACATGACCCAGGCTCCATTCTTGTGAACCACCAGAAACTCTACGAAATGCTTCAAACATGTTATGTAAAAGGAATAATGTATATTTGAACGAGAATCTAATTTCTTATGGAGTCCCAAGATTTCATCCTATAAGCCTTTACATAGAAACATGGCCCATTTGTAATGGACCTCCTCTTCCATGACTTCATGCATTATCCAAGCCTGCTCAATCCCCAGGACCTTTCCTTGGGAAAGCAACTAGAGCAATGCATTAGCATGGAAGATAGAGTAAATCTCCTTGGTGGGTCCTTCTTTAAGCTTCTCCATGGGGAGCCCCTTTCACTCCTTAGCAATCCCTAACCACTCTTGAATGTCCTTCTTCTAAAGGGTTAGCTCCTTCCTTCCCTTCAACCCTATAAGAACACCATCGGTAGGGACACTGAACAAGTCTGTGAATAGGTTGTCATTGATTTCAATGATCACCCACACTCCCTATATGTGCATGCGAAAGAGGCCCACCTTATCAGAAAAGGAGTCAATTAGGGAGAGCATCTCAATGGTAGGAACGCTCAGATTCAGGGCCAGGAATAGATCCATAAGCCCAGCCTTTTGGATATTCTAGACCAGGGAATCCGAAGCTGCACCGTTTATCTAGCGTTGGGTCATATCTACTTCTTTGTACTTGAAGTAGATATTTGCCTCTTATGTCTCGATAGTTACCACCGTCACCTCCTAGGGCTTCTTCGCCCCTATCATGTTTTTCACAAAACATGTTTAGCATACAAACGTAGAAAATACAAAGATGGCAAAGACACTTAAGCATGCAACACTTACTCTTTAGCCTACCAGGTCTGTACAGTAATGGAAATGGTGAAAGACTAACTAGAACTTGTTCAACGATGATCAGTTTAAAGGGTTCTGCCCAACCCTCATTCAGCCAACCAGACTCCTTGCATTGACCATAGGGAATGGGGTATACATGTGGGTAGGTATGGTATTCACCCCCGCATTGACCAATCACCCCTACCTGCAAGTTCTCAGTAGAAGAGAACTCCTGCAGGGCTATCTATGCTATAGTTAGTGGACCTGGTTGGTCGTGAAGCCCTTCCTTATTGATGTAAAACCTAGTAACAAAAACATACTGTTCGCATTTGGCCAATATGGCAAGTGTTGCACAACATAGTGGAATAAGGCTGCAAAACTCACCCGCCAGCACAGTAAACAGTTCTTGGTGGGTTTTGAAAGCACGTCGCCATATAATGTCCAATAAAAAATGTGTTGTAAGAATGGTAGCACCTGTATTCAAGCATATCCCAAATCTAGGCCAAATGCCTTAACCCTGTTGGGCATTGACTAGATCCTTCTCCCTACCTGCTCATGATTTCCCCATACTTCAGAAACCTCAAGATGCCTTGGCTTGCCCTAGGCAATATGACTTCGGTTATGACGACCACCTCTTCCTCCTCTAGGTATGACCAAACGATCACACTGAAATGTTCAAGGAGGTATTGTAGGAACTCCTGTGCTCCTTTCCTGAACTAGACCCCCTGCTCTCCTATACGTATTTGGGGAGAAGGATCATTGGCCACAAGTTTCCTTGCATGACACAGGACCCCTACAATTTCTAGGACAATCAGAATTGGCCTTAGCCCCATCCTGCACAACACAACTAGCAAGTGTTAGCCTCATTCCTAGGTGCAATGTGCATGCAACATAGCAATACCTAGAAGTTCATGCATATAGCATAGCATAACCCTATTCCCGCACATAGCGTAGCAAGAACATGAAAAGCGATAGTGCAACGAAAATAACCTAGCATAGCAACAGAGCAATTAACCCTAATAGGGTGATTAACAATATGCCTCAATAGAACATGTGTCACACTATCACATCATGCATGGCCCAACCCTTCTGAAGGTCCTATGCTATGCCATTCGAAGGCCAAGTAACCTAAATTATCCAAACCCCCGTAGTTGTGACAACCGCGGTGGTGGTGGTTTAAGCACCCTTGCATGCAATGATGGCGTAGCATTTATGTATCTTCCGTGGCCAAAACTGCAACAACGGGGATGCAAAGGCCAAAACAACATGATGAAAAAAAATGTAGATGAGTAAGACTAGGATATAAAATGAAAGCAGAGAACAACAATAACAGAATTACAAAAAAGCGAAGGGAGCATAATAGCCTATTGGCTCAATGACATGTCCTTCCGCACCGTGACGCATGCTTATGTCATGCACCCTAAGGTCTTCTTCACCTCCTCAACCTTTGCAAGTGCCAAATTCATGTGTTCCTTCTTTAGAGCCATCATCCTACTTGCAGATTTTTCCTTGTCACGATGCAGAAAATCGCCTTGCTCGATGTTAGCACAATTGCTCAGTTCTTCGAAATCACTTTGTGCTTTGAATATGGGCTATGCGCTCTTACGGTGAGAATGACAAGCTTACTAGGGTTTAATCCCTATTTATGGCCATAATGGTAAAAAATGGAAACTTGCCGCTCTCTCTCTCCATTTAATGCGAAATGAACCATACAACGTAGCATGCTTGCCACAACATCGTAGCGCTATTGGCATTAAAACCTTGACATGATCCAAGTTAATTGCTTGCTTTCCTAAAAAACAAAAATATATATTTTCGATTAAACTGGTCTAGAAAGACCTTAAAGTAACAATCGTAGTGTAGTGGCACTTTTATCGGTCTGAAAAGACCTTAAACTAGCAACCCTAGCACAATTGCAACTTTCGCAATCCGAAAAGACCTTAAAGTAGCATTTTCAGCGTAGCATTCCATTCTAGTTACTGGTCTAGAAAGACCTTGAACTAGCAATCCTAGCATACCAGCAACTTTAACGGTCCGAAAAGACCTTAAACTAGCAGTTTTGATCAATTATACATTCACAGTCCGCAATGATGCATTTCTTAGCAGTTTCACGTTCTCACATCAATAGTTTTACATTTCCTATCTTAGCAGCTCTGCATCTCCATGCCACAGTGGTCTACCATGACTTTAAACTGGCAGAATTTCAATCTTTACATCATGCTTCGCTAGTTACATCTCATCATTTCTTTCCATGTTTTTTTTATACACGATTACTACCAACAAGTTCCTTGTAATCAGGCTTTCATCTCATCTTGATAGGTTAAGCAAAAAATGTAAATCCATCATGACCTCTCCACACCTTTAGCTTTAGCAGGTCCACATGGCAAGCTTGCAAGACAATTGAACCCCGACCTAATCGACTAGGGATCGACCACAGCTAGCACTATAGCATCCTTAGAAACATCCTCAGATTGGCCCGAGCATCTGGTCCGAACCCTAGACTTGGAGGTCAGGGATGTAACTGAGGATCCTCTCGTTGAGACACCTATGATCATGTCCAAGGGAAGTAGAAACGTTAAAACTTAGCTCTCTCCTAGACATGCAGACACACGAAAACATAGCCAAGATTCTGTAAGATAACATCAAAGTCTTCACATGGTCATACAGTGACATGCCAAGTTTAGACCTAAGGCTGATATAGCACAACATTGTCCTATACCTGTGCATGAAGGCAATCAAGCAAAAGGCTCACAAAGTCAAACCAGAAATCGCACTAGCTGTAAGGGATGAAATCACCAAGCTATACCAAGCTGGTTTCATCCACGTAGTTGATTATTCGGAATGGGTGTCCAACATCATCATGGTTTCTAAGAAAACAAGAGGAATATGAATCTGTATAGACTTCCAAGATCTTAACAAAGCAACGATCAAGGACGATTTCCCACTTCCAAGCATCGATCAACCCATTGACACTATGACTAGTCATGCTCTGCTATCCTTCATGGATGTCTTCTCCAGCTACAACCAAATTCGCATCAACCCAAAGCATCAGCTAAAAATGACCTTCATGACCCCATGGGGGACCTTCTATTACACCATGATGCCTTTTGGTCTCAAGAATACTAGGGCAACCTACCAACGAGCCTTGACCTACATCTTCAGTGACTACATCCTAGAAACATTAAACGACTACGTGGATGATATAGCAGTCAAGTCCAAGGGGGTAGCTGATCACCCACGTGATCTAGGGGTGGTCCTTAAGTGTTTTCAAATGCATAATCTACGTCTTAATCCCAAGAATTGTGTCTTTGTGGTAAAAACTAGGTGCATGTTAGGGTTCATGGTATCGAAGGCCGGAATACGGGTGGACCTTGACAAAGTCAAGGCCATCGTCAACCTAGCACCTCCTACAAACCTTAAAGAGTTATGTGGGTTGCAAGGTAGGGTATAGTTCATTCGAAGGTTTATAGCGAAGTTGACTAACAAGTTACACCCCATGAAACATCTTCTAAAGAAAGGGGTTAACTTCGAGTGGATAACCCAGTGTCAAAAAGCCTTCAATGGCTTGAAGGAAGAGCTCTCACACCTCCCAACTATGCATCCTTCACAGAGGTATAAGCCTTTCTTCATTTACCTTGCCACCTCTGACACATTTATTGCAGCATTGTTATGTCAGAAATGAGACGACGGATCTAAGATACCAGTGTATTACCTAAGTCATGCATTAATAGCACATGAGGCAAAATACAACAAATTGGAGAGGAATTTCCTTACCTTAGTGTTTGTATTAAAAAATTGGAGGTACTACCTGTCTCACAGTACAATTAGCATCATTTCCAAAAGCAACATTGAAACACCCTAAAAAATGCGAGGTCATCCTGGCCTCACCAAGATCTTGCAGTCTGCACAACACAATGGTAGTTCATCAGGAGAAAAACGTTCTGAGTCCAGGTCGGCCAGTTCGGCAAATTTTCTACTTTGAGCATGGACAAGTTCTGTACCATCTTGACTGCCCACCAATGTAGCCTAAATAGTCAACAGCCTACTTAGGAACAGTGTGCAAAATCGGCGGCAGCATCCCGGATGCGCAAGAAACTATTCGACAAGTTTTCTAAGTCATCAAGCATGCTACACTATGTAGTGTAGCAAGCTTTAGAAGACAATGGCAGAATGAGATGCTATGCTATGTGACATCACACAGCGTAGCATGGCAACGACTTCACTACCCACTCCCCTCGCCCAATTTTGAGTTCTGCGGTGATGTCCTTTTTTCGTCAGGAAGCGAAAGACTATGTCTACTGCTATGCTACATTGAGCTACATGGTGCAGCAAGGCATAGCAATTCTGCAAAAGAGACAAAAGGTAGTTTGAAAGATGAAGTTGACAAAGTTTGCAAAACTTGCATCGTAGGAGAATGGTTTGCAAATCAGTAAAACTCTTGCGACTAAGGCAAGTTTCTACGCTACATATCATAGCATAACATAGTAGGCGTATAACAAATGGCAGAACACGCAACAAGGTGCTACGCTATGCTGAGCATGCTACGTCACAAAGCACAGTAATGCAAAGAAGTGGTTGCATGACATCAATGCACTTCACCTAATCAGATCATTGGCACATGTTTTCAGATGCTGATGGTGTGATTATGGTGTGGTAGGATCATAGTTATTGCATGGTAGGATCGCATTGCAATGGTCCTGTAAGCCCAACGATCATAGATGGCTCGAGTAGCATCAGTAACATAGCACAAGCCTGCAACGCATAACATTCAAACCACCTTTTTTTTGCTTATCTTCAGCCCTATAAATATCCCAGCAAATAGCATATAACAAGTCCGCAATGTTTTACTAAAAAATACCTGCAATTTGGAAAAGTCAGCAAGTTGTAAAGTTCGAAACTTCAAAAGAGTTCGCATCTTTCTAGAAGCAAGCAGCTTCCAAGTAGTGGGAGCTTTGAAATTTTAAAATAAAGGCTTCCTCTCTGGCTGGCATTGTAATAAGCAAAGTCATCTATCTAACACTAGAAATAGAGAGTCTCTTTTGGCTGGCATAAGATCCCCGTCTCCATTCTACCACCTTGGTAGAGCCCTGCATTGTTTGCATGTGAAGTCCACGTCCAAGTGCATAGCTCTTTCCTTTTTTCGACACGCCTCAGTTGCTCTCAAAAATTCTATACTCCATCACACTGTGCAGCCGATTGTATCCATCCTAAATGGATGAGTTTGTAGCTTTGGAGCGGTGCATGTTTCTAACCATACTCTGCTTTATCCGCCATTTTTTGTCTCGTTTCTTTGCATTATTTTATGTTTTGTTCATCTTTAAGCATTATTTCGTATTACTGTCACACTTTTATAGTTTCTCTCCTTCTTTATTTACCTGTAAGCATTATCTCGCATTTCACATTATTTACATTGCAAAAGGCTATATTGATGCCGACATAAGTCCTTGTCTGATCGACCAAACCATTTAGGGAACCCCATGTTCGCACACACCTAGCACTGCCCTCCCGTGGATACGGGATTAGAACTGTCACGTTCATCAACCTTAGAATTCTTCCAGCTGTCGACGTTTTTCGTCACTACAAACATACTTTGGACTATCACTAACAACCTATATGAAAGTAGCTGGATAGCCTGATGGAAAATAATAACTACAGAGTTTGACCTGCACTATGTGAGCCAATCGTCGACTAAGGGTCAAGCCATAGCAACGCAGCTTACAGCCTCACCCATTGATGACCATGCAACCATAGATCTCGAATTCTCATATGAGCATGTTGGCACTATCAACATCATCCTGTCACACCTAGAACCTACTTTACACTTTGACAGCACTTCAACCGTGCGAGGAGGTAGCGCAACTTACATTCCCCTCTATGGAAATGCACCTGTTTGCTTATCATTTTGTGTTCCCTTGCACCAACAATGTGGAAAAGTATAAGGGGCTACTAAGAGGCCTCTCAGCTTCCCAAACACTGTGCATACAACACTTGGCAATCCACGGTGATTCACAACTAGTTGTGAATCAAATCACCGAGGTCTATGCCTGGAAAGCTACACACCTACAACCCTACTGCAACCTAGCAAAAATCCTTCTTAAGCGATTTACAACCATAGATGTGCAACATGTGCCATGCAATGAAAACAATGTGGCAGACACCTTAGCCACCCTTGCATCAAACATTCCATCATACTCGTTTGCAAGTCTACCAACTTCGATTGTTGAATGTACTGAACCTATTACTCAGGTGGGACACATGGCCTCCATCAGTGCCATGGGCACCCAGGAGTGGTACACTAACATTAAAGCCTACTTACAACATGGTGAACCCCCAAGTGAACTGACAATTGCTTAGAGAGATGAAATCCGCAAGCGTGCCCAACAATATATGCTCATGGGGAATGATGCCCTATGCCGACGTTCTTACGATGGGATATTGCTGGCATGCATATGTGGGGAGCAGGCACAAAAGGTAGTTAATGAAGTGCATGAGCGACTGTTTGGTGGACACATAGCACCTAGGGCTATGGCCATGAAAATCAGATGCCTAGGGTACTATTGGCCCCACATAGAGCGTGGCTGTCTATCGAAAGTCAAGACGTGTGACATGTGCCAAAGATATGCAAAGCTCATACACGTCTCACCTACAGACCTGCACCCAATGCAAATCACATGGCCTTTCCAACAATGGGGACTAGACCTCATAGGACCTATCTTGCCTAAGTCCTTCGTAGGGCACAGCTTCATTATCACCACCACTGAGTATTTCACTAAGTGGGTGGAAGCTATCCCCCTGAGAAAGACGACGTCTCAACAAATCTACCACTTCATCCTAGACAACATCGTGATAATGTTTGGGCTTCCACTGGCTATTGTAACCGACAATGGACCATTATTCAGTAGTACGGAAACCTGAACCTTCTATAGCAATCTAGGCATCAGGCAATCATTCTCCTCCCCTTATTACCTCATAGGTGAACAGATAGGCAGAGGCTACAAATAAGTCCATCATCAACTTGCTGAAGCAGATGGTTGATAATAGCAAGAGGTAGTGGCATAAGCAAATCCTCTACGTTTTATGGGCTTATAGGATAACATGCCGAACCATGACAAGTAAGACTCCCTATAGCCTTGTTTATGGATCTGAAGCTGTGTTGCCTCTTGAGTTGCAGGTACCATCACTCCAGATGATCCTCTCAGATGTTGTGAGGGAAGCCCAGAACAACGAGTTGTGGATCAACGACCTTGACTCAAGAGAGGAGGAGTGCACGTAGATGCTGAGCTGCATAGAGCACTACTAGTGCAAACAACAGCAAAAGCATCATGCAGACCTACATCAACGGCCAGTGTAGAAGGGGGATCTCATCCTCAAGGTTTCCCATGAGCATGTGAGCAAATTCTCAGCCAACTGGGAAGGCCCTTACATGGTCACTAAAGCCTTTGGGAATGGAGCCTTCAAGCTAGTGGACATGGATGGCAATGAGTTTGTCAACTTGGTGAATTACTCGTACCTCAAGCCATACTACATCTAAAGCATGAATGCAACAAGCAGCGTTCACTATGACATTAAACTGGCAGCAACAAGCAGTGTCTACTATGACATTAAATTGGCACTAACAAGTAGCATTCTCTACGATGTTAAACTGGCGATGACCATCCGCTACGACGTAAAACTGACACAACTAGTCCACTATGACTATAAACTAGCACGACACGTCCGCTATGATGTTAAAATGGAATGTATGGTCTAATGGGACCTTAAAATAGCACAGTGGTCCATTGGGACCCTAAACCAGCATGTGGTCTACCAAGACCTTAAACTGGGTTTGTGTCATGTCCCTAGCATGCATCTGAACCGAGTACACATCAAACGAACATGCACAGTGCTGATGTGGGGGTGGGACATTGGAGCTCCAGAACACAGTTCACAATGCAATGACAACACGATATAGAACATACATGATGCTACCACCCTTGGCATCATGATAACCCTCCAAAGATGTCGTATGACATTCCATTGGCCCTTCGTACCTACCGTTGCCATGGCCCATCACCCTTATGGTAGTTCCTTGGCTAGTGCCCGCCGCTAGAGTTCCAACAGTATTGTGGCCCAGCCATAATATTGTTACCCTTTAGCCCCCTACTGATACCTAGGCTTGCACGATGTTTAGCTATGTGGTAGCTGATCCCATAGCTGAATTAAGAATGCATGCCTTTGGTAGGGATTCCAGAGCATTCGCACTCACAGCGACTCTCGGTGCTTTCAACATGAGCTCCTCCACGCCAGTGCTGCCAAGGCAGCTTTTGGCCTTTCTACTTTGGACACTATGCACCAGCATGAATGTCCAAGAGCTTCAACAATGTATGCAATAGGAAAGACTCTTTTCCTTGCTTTGCATCGTCGTTGTTTCACTCTCTATCATGCTTACAGGGTGCGGTCGAAAGTACGTCTTGCTATAGCAACAAATTCTACGGTGTCATGAAGTGAGTGGCTCGACTAGCTTGGCTACTTCAAAGTGCAAATTCCATGACATGCGTAACACAACTCGCCACATGGAAAGCATCTGTAGGCAATTTGAAACCCCACACGAATGTAATACAACTCATTCTCGGAAAGAAACACATATCCTACAAAGGGTCAAAGGTCAGCAAGAGTAAAGATGAAAATGTGAACAACTCCCTCAGTAGCAGTCCGATGAGGGACTCTGCTAAACCTCATCTTTATCCTTTGCCTAAACGTCTTCCCTCCCTACTTCACCCTTTCTCCCTGCAAAAAAAAAACCAAGGCAACACTCTCAAGTGCAACCAAGAAACGTCTTGACGATCACTGTGCTGCAACGTTAGCGTCGTGTCTTCCATGGTGTTTTTTATTCTTTGTCAACATCTCTCAGGCCCATCCTCTAAATGTCGACAAAGAGGGATCAATGAAACACTTCAAAATTCAAAGGCATGCTTGCTTCACCAAGTCTTTGCCATTCGCGCAAAGCACTTCAGCAAATTTTCTAAGTGTAACGCCATGCCATGTAGCGTAGTAAACTTCAAAAGACGTTTGCAGAAGCACAGTGCTATGCTACAGCATAGCAAAAGCTGGATGGTCAGTACCCTCGCCCGACTTCAAGTCCTTTAGCAATGTCTCCTTCCGTTAGAAAGCGACAAATTTGGCAAAAGCAGGTCATGTTTGCTGCTATGCTACGCTAAGATACATGACATAGTGAGGCGTAGCAATTATGTGAAAGTGACAAAAGACAACTTGAAGGGTAGGATCAGCAAGTTTGCAAGCTTCATAGTGCAAAAGGAAAAGTTTGCAGATTGGTGACGTTTTCTGTGACTAAGGACAGCTGTTATGCTAAGATATGCTACGTAGTGTAGCATAGCATAACAAACATGCAATAAATAGTCAACATGTTTTAAAGGCTTCCAACACACGCAAAAAGACGTGTAACAAGATGCTACACTATGCCAGCATGCTACACTACAAAGTATAGCAAAGCATGGCAAATAGTTACGTGACATCAATGCACCTCACCTAAATGCACCATTACTCTGACAGCACAATTACAGCGTGGTAGGCTCGTAATTGCGGCATGGCAGACTTGCCCAACGATCATGCAGGCATGTGCAGCATAGATAGGTTAGCATAAGCCTAGGGCACATGGCATCCAAACCACATCTTTCGTGCACCCTTGGTCCTATAAATACCCCAATGAGAAACACTTGGAGGGTCTAGGTTTTTTGGCAATTTGGCCAACTAACAATTTTGTTGGATGACAAGCAAAAAATTTAGCACTGTGACCTTGAGAACTACATACAGTTAGCACTCTTAGTTGGCATTTTATTCTACTCTTTTCTATCACCTTGGTAGCACTTTCCATTGTTAACTCTGAGTTCGCATTCAAGAACATGGCTATCTTGCTTTACATGTCTTGGTTACTCTTGGGATCTCTGGACTTCTCAGCACTATGCAATTGATTGTATCCATCTTGATAGACTGAATTCGTAGCTTTGAAGCGGTGCATTTTTCTAACTACACTTTACTTTATCTCCTACCTATTATTACATTTTACACTATTTTCTATCTCGTTTACATTTGAGCATTACTTTGCACTATCAGTATCATTTTCAAATCACACATTGCAAAAGGTTATATTAACACCGACTAAGTCCCTGTCTAATCAACCAGACCATTTAGGGAACCCCATTTCCATTCCATCCAGCACGGCCCTCCCGTGGAAACGGGGTTAACATTAACAACGATCGACGATCCCTCAGTGTTTTCCAGCCACTGACGTTTTTGGTCACTAAATTTTTTCTGTAGTCACCTGACCCCTCTTGGGATCTTCCAGAATGAAGTCATCATTGAAAGTTAGTTGATATGGTTCTGGTTCTATGGGTGTAGAGGGAAGCATGAGCAAGTGGATTGCTTCCTCTTCCATCAACATGTCTTCATTGACAAAAATCGCTATCAACATGCGGATCAAAGCCTCATGGTGTGGGACAGATGTCATGATTAGGTCGTACAAGCTTAGTGTAGTGTTTTTTTTAGAGCTTGTTTGACCTAAGTGAGGGCATCCAAAAGGTATTTTCCACCCCCCCTATTTAGTGCTTTCCTCTTCTTCGATTCGTTCTAGAAGATGAATTTCCCAAGGAGACTTCGGATCTAGGTTTAGACCCTTTTGGGCAGGGTGGCATGGATTGTGTAGTTATAGCGATGTTCATCTTTGGTGATGAGGGTGTAGACGCAGGGGGTGGAGATGTAGGCTTGGAAATACCAGGGGAAATGCTTCCTCTTGATGTCTCACTTGTGAAATGCACTTCCCATTTTTTAGGATGAGAAGGTTGCTCAGCTATCTTGCGTAGGGTGGGGGTTGTCGAATTGATCAGCCCCCTGATGATAAATGGAGCTAACGGTGTTAGCGGGTGGAGTCGCAAGGCTTCACTAATAGATAGCATGGGCGTGGATGCCTATGGAGGGACTCTTAGGACAAATGGCTGTTACAAGCTTCGGCCAGTCACTGGTGGTGCTGGTACACTATGTTGAGGCACATAGACCATGAATGGCAGGTAGGGTGGCCTAGGATCACTATCAATACCGATGGTGTTGATGACGTAATCAACATTGTTGCCATTGAGGGGGTCTATGTAGACATGCATAGATTGGTTCTCAAGGTGTACTGGGTTGCTTTTGTCCAACACCAGTTTTCCTTGATCAATCAACCTCTAGATGTCATCCAGCAATGCCAGACAGTAATCCATGTTATGACCACACTGTTGGTGATAGTCACAAAACCTATCAAACCTAAAATCCTTAGGAACAGGGGGCTCATTGGGCAAGGCCAAAGAGGGGTTCCTAAAGATCTTGCAATAGCGTTGATGTCTCCTAATTCCTTCTTTCAAAATCTACTTATGTTGGATGTTCCCTACTTCCCATAGCTGCTTCAGAAGTTCTGAAGGCTTGAGAGGTAGTGGGGTGTACTCTGAGCGATCTTTACACTCAAAGTTTGGCTTGGGTTGTGTAGATGTCTCAAGTGCGGGTACTGGAGGTTACAGTGCGTGACCTTGCCTCAGCATGGGGTTAGATGCGGGTACAGTCGATTTCTTGTTATTCTTGTTACTATTGTCACTAGGTTTGAGCTTGGCCTCGGTTACCATAGCGGCCACTATGGTTGTTGTGGCCTTATCCTTGTCCTTCTTTGTCAAGGTATTTTTGTAGGCAATGTAGGCTGGGTCTTTACTTGCCTCAGCCGTGCCCTGTATACTCTTAGTCTGAGCAAAGACTTGACTAAGAGTGCAAGGGGTGAGGTAGTATAGTTTAGAGTTGATAAAGTCATTCACTGCACCCTTATAGATGGCCAGCAAGTGGGCCTCCACGATTGGCTCATGGATTTCGTTAAGGGTTGCACTCCATCATTGAATGGACTTTTGGACTGGTTCCAGAGGATCCTACTTCATGCTCATCAACTGGCCCAGTGTGGTTTCCACCTTCAAGTTATACTTGAAGCGCATCACGAATTGGGTCATAAGCTCTTCTAGAGTTGAAATAGATTAGTGTGGTAGCATGTGCTACCAATCTAAGGCTTTACCAGCTAGGGACATAGCAAAGACATGAATAATCATGTGCGGCCATTGTTGCAACAAGAGAGAATCAGACCTAAAGGTAACAAGATGTGCATTAGGATCTCCCTCCCCATCGTACTTTGTGAAGTGAAGGAGGGACATCCCTGGGGGTAGTGTTAGAGCAGGGATTGCAGGGATGATGGGCTTATCCTGGTAAAAGTCCATGACTTGTACCATGTTCACACCCAACATCTTTGAGGCATTTTATTTCCTCGGTGAGGGTTTGGGTAAGCTGGAATGCTTGGTCCAGACCCTGAGACATTGTGGACTGTTGGGGAACTTCCAAGGCCATTCCCATCTACGAAGTGTGAAACACCCTAAAAGAAAATGCAGGGTCATCCTGGCTTCCCTAGGGTCTTGTAGTCCACACAAGCACCATGGAAATCCATTGGGAAAGAAAGTTCTAAGTCTAGGATGGCCAATTCATTAAATTTTCTACTTTAGGCATGGGTGAGTTTTGTACCAACTCACCTACCCATCAAAGTAGTCTGAACATCCAGCAGCCTGCTCAGAAACGGTATCCAGAATCAGCAATAGATGTCTAGGCACACAGGAGAAGCAGTTCAGCAAGTTTTCTAAGTCACAAAGCATGCTATGCTACGATGTGTAGTGTAGCAAGCCTCAAGAAACAATGGCGGAACAGGGTGTTACGCTACACACTATCACATGGCGTAACATAGCAACAACTCCACTATCCGCTCCCCTCACCCAACTTTGAGTTCTATAGTGACCTCTCTTTTGTAAGGAAGCGGTGGACCATGTCTGCTGCTATGCTACGCTGAGCTACATGGCGTAGCAAGGCATAGCAATCCTACGAAAAGGGGGATAAGGTAGTTTGAAAGGAGAAATCGGAAAAGTGTGCAAAACTTGCATCTTAGGAGAATGGTTTGCAGATCAGCGAAGCTGCCATGATCAACTCCGGTCACTACGCTACACTACGTAGTGTAGCATCACGTAACAAATACGTCACATACAGCGAGATGCCCGACAAGAGGCTATGTCACACCAAGCAAGTCACATCACAAAATATAACACAGCATGAAGGTGGTTGCGCGACATCAATGCACTCCACCTCAATCAAGCCGTTGGCACATAGGGGCTGGCGGTGCAGTCACGGCGTAGTAGGATCATAGTTATTGCTCGCATTGCAATAGTCTAGCAAGCCCAACGGTTACAAATGGCTTAGGTAGCGCCAGTGAGGAGGTGGAGCTCTGCAACACGTAATATTAAAATGGTCACCTTTGCCCACCTTCCACCCTATAAATAGCCCATAAAATAGCACAAAAAGTCTGGTCCAAAAACAAAAAAGAGAAACAAAGAAAAAGAAAAGCATCTACGATCTGACAAGAAGGAAAAGAAAAGGAGAGGTGACCAATCTATGATAGGAACCTCTCTCGGCTGGCATAAAGCCTATGGCATCGTCCTACCACCTTGGTAGGATCCCACCTGCATTGTATATACGAAAAGTCTATCCTCAATAGCACAGCCATTTTTCTTGTTTCCCGGCATGCTTTGGCCATTTTCAGAACCTTCTGCACTCCGTCATGTCATACAGCCGATTGTGCCACTCCCTGACTGGACAGATTTGTAGCTCTAAAGTAGTGCATGTTCTTAACTGTACCTTCTATTATTTCTTACTTACTGTCTGGCTTCCTTATATTATTTTGTGTTTTGTTTACCTTCAAGCATCGCCTCATATCATTGTCACACTTACGTTTATTCATTATTTTGCATCGTTGTTGCATTCTTTTTAGTCCCTTTATTTTCCCATTGCAAGCACAACCCCGTAACTCGTATAGTTTATATTGCAAAAGGCTATATTGACACTGATGTAAGTCCCTATCTGATCGACCATACCGTTAAGGGCACCTTGTGTTCACATACATCCAGCACTGCCCTCCCGCGGGCACAGGGTTGGAACTGTTGTGTCCGATGTCCTTTGCGTTATTCCAACTACCGACATTTTCGATCACTACAGAGTGGCAAGGGTGGTGACATGACCCATCAGTGGTATCATTGGGATATCCCCCCGAATGGTGCTGCTTGTGCTCTCCAGCACCCAGCAGGTGGTGCTATTGGAGTAGCAACCACAGTTTGAGCCGCCAGATAGACCTCTTGTGTCGCTGGTGGAACAGACCATAGCCCCATGTTCGGTTGTAGCATTTGTGGGGTTTGGTAGGTCTGAGGGTGAACATACTGAGACATCTGCGATGGTTGTGGAATAAGTGAGGAAGTAAATGGAGTCCACCATGTTGATGGGCCCAAGCCCGCCATGGTAAGTGGAACAAACGTGAATGTAGGAATTGAAATGGAAGTTACGTACGATTGTGATGTAGGTATAGTATGAACATGTAGTAGGGTAGCTGTGATTGGTGCGTGATGTGCTACAAGAATGGACTGATGAACAGTTTGTGGAGGCATGGTTGCTTCAAATGAAGTAGGGGAATACCCATTCCGATTGTAGTTGTAGGTTGTGGGAGCATAGGTGTGATGATAAAGGAAGTGGTGACAGAAAATGGATTGGCCCAGAAGGACTAGGTAGGAGGGACAGGAACGAGGTTGGTTTGACCTCCCTCATTGGATTGGAAATTGAGTTCCTCTTCTCTGTCTTGGAAGGCATCATCCTAGTTAGACACTTTAATTTATTTCTTACCTATTTTCTCGTTTGCATTATTTTTTTTCTATTTTATTCACTTTCAAAACATTAATTCGCATTATTTTCGCATTTTTCTGCTTTATTTACTTCCAAGAATTATTTCTCATTTCCATTCCATCTCAAAAGTACATGTTGCAAAAGGCTATATAGATGCCAATGTAAGTCCCTATCTAATTGACCAGATCGTTCAAGGCGCCCCGTATCCACACACACCCAACATAGCCCTCCCGCGGGTATGGGGTCGAAACTGTCACACCCGCTGACCCCTTAGTGTTTTCTAGCCACTGACATTTTTGGTTGCTACAATTTTCTGGCACTAGAAGGAGGGCCATTTGGTGCTCTTTTCATGTGTCACAGTGGTTTTGTGATCCTTCTGTACCCTGATACACATAAGCGTAAACACGACACCCTCCTACGGTTGTTTGCACTTTGTGTGGTGCAGATCAGTCGCCTCGACGGTTCCTCGGGAGCCCTATAGAACACAAGGCCTCTGATCGTCAACTAACTAGCTCTATTATGGTTGTCTCACATGCGTTCTATATCCCATCTTGTGTGGTATAGACCAGTCACTTTGATGGTCCCTCAGGGATCCTGCGAGATGCAAAGCCTTTTTGATCGCTAGTTAGCTCGCCCATCTTACGGTTGTCTTGCAAGCGTTCTGTACCCCATCTTGTGTGGTGTAGATCGGTCTCTTTGAAAGTCCTTCGGGGATCCTGCAAGACATAAATCCTTCTTTTTAGCTTGCTGGTCTTATGGTATTCTCGTAAGCCTTCTACACCCTTATATGCATTAGCATAGACTTGACACCCATCTATGGTTGTCGGTTGCCTCGTCGGTTCCTCGGGAGCCATACGAGACATAAAGCCTCTGACGGCAAGTTAATTTGCCTTTCCTTTTTATAGTAGTCTTGCATGCACTCTGCACCTTAGCTCACACAGACGTAAATGTGACACACTATTGTGGTTATTTGAGCCTTGTGTGGTGCAGGTCGATCGTCCCGATGGTTCCTCTGGAATCCAGCAAGACATAAAGCTTCTTTTACTGCTTTTTCTGACTTTCTTGTTCTATTACCATCTTTGGCATAAATTTTATTTTTTCCTTGTGCATAACTACCTACTTAACAACGGCTTTTTCAACTACCACTACTAATGCCTTCAACATTAAAGTTCCAGTCGTGGTTCAAGGCACTACTGGTGTTGAACAACCACCGAATTCGACGTTGGAAGCACGTCAATCTATCAGAATCCAAAATCAGGGACTTAGGGATTAGTCAAGTAACATGAGCATTATAGTTTCCTTTGTGCAAAGGTGCAGGCTAATCTGCCCTTGGATTTACACGAACTCGAAGAAAAATGTAGCTTTGAGTTCACTTACTGCAACAGGAAGGAATTCGTTCCAGCTCCCAGCGTCTCATTACCTTTAACACAAGTGTATCAAAGGCTATTGGAACAATTAATCTAGTTGGATAGCCTTAGAGAGCAACAAGACACTGCGTCCAACTAGGATGATGCCTTTCAAGATGGACAGGAGGAACTTAATGCCCAATCTGACGAGGGAGGTCAAGCCAACCCCGTTCTTGTCCCACCTACCCAGTTCTTCTAGGCCAACCCGTTCTCTGTTACCACTTCCTTTGCCATCACGCCTACACTTTAGCAGCCTACAACTGCAACTGCAATGGGTAGCCATGTCACATTCTCAGCGTATCATCACCCTTGTTCCCCTATTGCGCTCGTAGCAACTGTGCCCCCGCAAACTATTTATGAACATATTCCTGTAGTGCATAACATGCCTATCACAGCTACCCTACTGCATGTTCAAACTATATCCACTTTGCAATCACACATAACTTCCATGCCAATTCCTACATATGCGTCTACTCCACCCACTATGGCAAGCCCTGGCCCATCCACATGGTGGACCCCATTTGCTTCTTTGTCTATTCTACAACCGTCGCAAATGTCTCACTACATTTTCCCTTAGACCTACCCAACTTCGTAAATGGTATATCCTAGCACAAGGCAATGGTCTGTCCTATCGGTGATCCAAACAGTCTATCTAGTGGCTCAACTTGCTTCTACTACTCCGACAATACCACCCACCAAGTGGTGGACAATGCAAGTAGCACCTTTAGCGGGGGCAGCCTCAACGACACTACCAATGAGTCAGGCTACCACCACCACCATGCCGCATGTGGGAGCTTCCACTGTAGTACCCCAACCATCTACAACGTTGTCATGCCTGGACCAAGCATTTTAGCTCATCTAGACCCTCATTGAGGAAATAAAATGCTTCAAAGTTGTTGGGTTTGACATTGTACAAGTCATGGACTTTTATCAAGATGACCTTGTCAGCCCTACAATCCCTGCTTTAACATTACCCCCTGGGATGTCTCTCATGTGCTTCACGAAGTACGATGGGGAGGGAGATCCCAACGTGCATCTTGTCACTTTCAGGTCTGAGTCTTTGCTATTGCAACAATGGCCACATACAATCATTCGCCTCTTTGCCATGTCCCTAGCCAGGAAAGCCCTAGATTGGTACTGTGCATTGCCACGTTCATCCATTTCAACTTTGGAAGAACTCTTGACCTAGTTCATGACACGCTTCAAGTACAACTTGAAGCCAGAAACCATATTGGATCAGCTAATGAGTGTGAAACAAGACCTGCTAGAACTAGTCCAAAAATTCATTCAACGATACAATGGAGCGTAACCCTTAACGAAATCCATGAGCCCATTGAGGAGGCCCATTTTCTTGCCATCTTTAAGGGTGCAGTAAATGACTTCATCAAGTCCAAACTACACTATCTCTCTCCTCGCTCTCTCAGTCAGGCTTTCACTCAAACTAAGAGCATATAGTATGTGGCCAAGGCAAGCAAAGACCCAGCCTACATTGCTTACAAGAGCACCTTCCCAAAGAAGGACAAAGGTAAGGCCCCAACAACCACAGTGGTCGTTGTGGCAACCGAGGCCAAGCCCAAACCTAGCAGTAGTGGTAGCAAGAATAACAAGAAACTAGCCATACCTGTGGCTAACCCTATGCCCAAACTGGGCCAAGCACCGTAACTTGCTGCACCTACACCTGAGACATCTGCATACACCAAACCCAAATTTGAGTGCAAAGATCGCTTGAAATACACCCCACTACCTTTCAAACCTTCAAAACTCCTGAAGAAACTGTTGGTAGCAGGGTACATCCAACACAAGGAGATGTCGGAGGAAGGAAATGCAAGACATCAACGCTACTACGAGCTCCTTAGGAATCCCTGTTTGGCCCTGCCCAATGAGCCTCTACTTCCTAGGGGTTTCAGGCTAGATAGGTTTTGTGACTACCACCAACTATGTGGTCACACCACAGATTATTATTTGTCGTTTTAGGATGACATCCAAAGATTAATCAATCTGGGGAAGGTAGTGCTAGACGAAAGCAAACTAGTACACCCTGAAAATCAATCTATGTATGTCTACATAGATCCCCTCAATGCCAATAATGTCAGTTACGTAATCAACGCCATTAGCATTGACAATGATCCCAGGCCACCCTTCTAGCCATTTGTGATCCATGTGCCTCAGCGTAGTGCACTAGCACCACCAACGGTTGGTCCAAGCTTGCAGCCATCCTTCATCCTGAAAGTCCCATCATGGGCATCAACCTTTGCATCACCTATTCATAAGGCCACGCGGTCCTGTCAATTAAAACCTCTAGCTCCATTCGTCATTAGGGATCCAACGTCTTCGACAGCCCCTATCTCGCGCAACAAAATTGAGCAACCTCCTCATCCCACAAGGCGAGAAGCCCACTAGTCAAGCGAGACATCGAAGGGAAGTACCATCAAGGGTATCCCCAAGCCTACGCCTTTGCCCCTCGCATCTGCACATTCATCACCAAAGATGAAGGTTGACACGATTACGCAGCCTGTACCACCTGGCCAATAGGGATCTGAACCTATATCTGAGGTCACCTCTCCTTAGGAGATTTGTCTTCTGGGACAAATCGAAGAGGAAGAAGGCATTAAACAAAGGGGTGGCCAAGATCTTCTAGGCACCCTCACCTAGGTCAAGCAAGCTCTAAAGTAGAAAAATGCTACACCGAGCTTGTATGACCTAATCATGACATCTGTATCCCACCGAGAAGCTCTAGTCTGCATATTAATGGTGATTCTGTTCAATGAAAACATGCCAGCAGAAGAGGAAGCGAGCCACTTAGTAATGCTTCCCTCTGTACCCGTAGAGACCATGCCACCCTAATTAACTTTCCATAACAACACCATTAGGGAAGATCCCGAAGGGGGTCAAGTGACTACAGTGCCTCTCTTCATCATAATTCGGGTTGGCCAACACTAGATCCGAAGGGTACACATTGATGATGGGGCTGCCACAAATGTAATTTCCTTCCCTATTTTGGATAAGTTGGGATTGGTCGACCGGATCAAACCAACAATGAAATTGTGTTTGAGGTCCTTCAATAGAGCACGCATCCTGGTGAAAGGCATAGTTCATGTAAACTTCATAGCAGGGGAACAATTCCCCACAGATGCAACATTCATTGTAGTCGAAGAAATGCCTGGGTTTAACCTAATCTTGGGAATGTCATGGTTAGCACAACTTAGGGCTGTCTCCTTACGTATACACCAGGAAATCCACTTACCATACGCGGGTAGGGAGGTGGTAATCTATGGTGACGAAGTGCGAACGTAAGCAATCAGCAACGTAAACATGGAATAGGGCTCAGAGGTTACGACCTCTAAGAATGAAGTTCCTGTTCATGCATACATTAATCATTCAATAGAAGGATCGGCTCAGCGAGCTAACTTCCAAATCAAAAATGCATGGGTCGAGTTACCCTTCCAAGCGGAGGACAACGATGTGAACAAGTGCCTTGGCGAAACACCTCAGCCTTACATTCTGATCAATGCATGATGGGTCAAGAAGTAGCTACGCACAATGTAGCAACCCTACTACTTCCTACTAAGTTGCCATCCCTTGTACATTCAACATTTTCTTGCTTTTTTAGTATGTCATCCTTTCAGCATGTTACCCAATGGCCTGAAATGATCTAAAACTAGCACTGTTTCTTTCTGCTTTATTAACATGTCATTTTCTAGCATGCTATGCTAATGGCCCGAGATGGCCTAAAACTAGCATTGTTGCCTTTCTCTTTGACATGTTGTGCAATGGCCCAAAATGGCCCATAACTAGCAATGGCCTGAGATGGCCTAAAACTAGCATACAAGAGCATGAAAACTTTACACAGTACACAAGTTAACATAAAATTGATTTCTTTTCTAAAGTTTTTTATTTCTTTCAAAATTTTCACCTATTGGTAATCTTTGCAAAATTTTCAAAAAAAAAAATTCAAAATCTCAGCATTTCAAAATTCAAAAAAAAATCCCATGCTATCATGGGGTGTCTCCACCTTCACTACTTGCCTCTACTTCATATACTTATACATCATTCACCCCTACATTTCCTTCTACCAGTTCTTCATTCCCTCCCTCCATGGGTCTCTCACCCTCATCTTGAGCCTGCATCGTAAGAATAAAGTAGTCAGCTAGGGAAACAACCGCCACAAACGTAAGCTATAACATAGCTTTCTCCCTTTCCATGGTTTTCCATCTTAGAGGTTCTGGGGAAAGGGAGGCGGTTGCGGTCTCTCCTATAGGAAGTTCCACCTTCAAATCAAGAGATTCTATAACCTTCACCCACTCTTTAAACTTAGGATAGGCCTTAGAAGTGCCAATGGCATTCACGAATGCTTCATACATGAATGTCTCCATAGTAGCATCTTTGTACAATCTTCGATGTGTGTCATTCTCCAGCTTATATGCATGTTTGTGGTTTCTCTAGATTCACCCCCATTTGAAGAATTTGGTGCTGATATCTTTCATATCCTAACACTTATGGGCTAGCAAGTCCATCTGCATTTGTTGTTCCACTATCTCATGGGTGGATTCAACATTCTGGTAAACGACAGTCCAAAACCTGGCATAGTCATCTATAGCCCTCTTACAATCGACAGTGTATAGGTTACGGTTTATAAGAAAATCGTTCCTCGACCTGAGATTCTTCACCTCAGTAGCTAGGTCGGCCTCTCTCTACTCAGCCCTATGGGCCCATTTCCACAGGTCCTCATTAACACACCTACATTCCCACAAAGAGCATGGTGAGTGCAAGATGCACTTGAGAGCCTCATCGAAGATGCAACAAGACACCTGGGTCATGTCAGGTCAGAGTGTAGGCACAGCGCCAACATTCATGGGTCAAGCCAAGTTCTATTTAAGCTGAGAGGCTACGTTAACACAAGGAACAAAGAAATCATGTTAGCATAGCAAAATCAACAAACTCAAAATTTTTTAGCAAAACAACATAGGAGCATTTAATACTGCCACATACCTGCACTAGGGTCCACCTACTGAAGGCATCTAATCATGTCATCAACAAGTCCCTGCACGAATGTAAACTTGTCAGGGACCTCGGCCCATGACTCCATACGAATCAGAGGAGATCCTACAGCATTAGCAGTAACACCTGTTACACGATTAAGCATGTCAGCAATGGCCAAAAGGAACTATGATAACGCATACAGCCCGCCAACTCACCAGTGCCTGACTACAGTCTTTCTTCTTGTTGATGCAAGATTATCATGGTAGCCTGAGTGGAGGGCCCTACCAAATCCATACAGGACCCTTCCTCATGCGTTGGCTCCTTTCCTTTTAGGAGACTAGTGTCTTTTTTATTCAAGGGAGGTGCCTCTTCATCAGTAGGAGGAGGCTCCCTAATGACAAGAGCCCCTACCCTAGAGACAGGAGCTCCCTTATTCTTGATCAGGGCCCTTTCCTCTGAGACTGGGGCCTCCACATCTCTATTCATCACCCCCATCCTAAGGGCTAACACTTCCTCATCGCCTTCTTCTTCCTCTGCTAAGCAAAAAATGCATGTTTGCGTCGATTCAAAACAAGCTAGTTCAAAAAAGATGCTACACTACACCGCACATCCTAGCGCAACATAGCATAGAAAACTATAGCAAAATAAGCATTACACAAAAATTTTTACCAATGGGGGATTGCATCCTCTGTAGCTTGAGCTATAGTATTCATCCCTCCTCTTCGTGAAGGGTTTCCTTGGCTGGGGGAGGTCTCTTCCTTCGCAACTCCATGGGCATGGTCTTAGCTATGAGACGTTCACCCCATGTCACACTACTGATTATGACAGGGGGCCTCTCTCCTATGCTATGTTGGCCACAAATGCTACGAGCCACTAAATTTTTATTCGTTACAAACAACGACTCCCTGACCACTTCTGGGGAATCCTAGGCTCGCATAGTTCAGAGGACCTGTCGAATCCATGGCTTGGGAATCTGATCGTGATCTCACACGGACTAGACTCCATCCTCCTAGACCACCAGGAACTCTGCAAAGCTCTTCAAATAGCCTATGTAGAAGGCATAGTGTATGTTAAAGCGGGACTCCGTTTGCTCACGGAGCTCCAAAATATTAGCCTACAAGCCACTACATAGGAAACTGGCCTAGTTGTAACGGACCCCTTCGTCTATAACCTCCCACATTACCCAGGCCTACTCAAGCCCCAGGACCTTCCCTTAGGTGAGTAGTTGAGGGAATGTTCAGGCATGAAAGATTGGGTAAATCCCCATGTCAAGGCCATCTTTAAGCTTTTCCATGGGAAACCCTTTTCACTCCTTGGTGAGCCTCAACCACTCCTCGATATGCTGCTTCTGAAGAGTCAACTCCTACTTGCCCTTCGACACTACAGAGGCACCATCAGCAGGAACACCAAACAGATCCGCAAATAGCTGATCACTAATTTCAATGACCACCCACATGCTCGATACGTACGTGCAAAAATGGGTCACCCTTCCAAAGAAGGAGTTGACTAGGGAAAGCATCTCAAGCAAGGAGTCTAGGGCCCCTTGTTCTAACTAGCTCTGGCTCACCACTACTTCGCCATATTTGAAGTAGATGTTTGCCCCCTACCTCTCAATGGTTACCACCATCACCTCACGAGGCTTCATCACCCCTACAACAATTTTCACAAAATGCACTTAGCATAACACTACAGATAATTCAAAGATTACAAAAACACTTGAGCATGTGATGCCTGCCTTTTGATCCACCAAGTCTATATGATAACGGGAACTGCGGGAGTTCAATCAAGACCTCTTCAACCATGACCTATTTAAAGGGTTCTTTCCACTTCTTATCCAGCCAACCCTTCTCCCTACACTGATTCTAGAGAATGCAGTGTGCATAGATAGGTATGGTATTCTCCCCGACATTGACCAATCACACCCGCTTGCAGGTTCTTGGCAGAAGAAAACTCTCGTAAGGCTAGTTACACTGTAGCCAGTAGACCCAGCTGGTCGTGAACCCTTTCATCATTAATGTAAAACCTAGTGACAAACACACATCATTAAGCCTTCACCCAGTATGGCCAACGCTGCACAACAAAGAAAAGCAAAGATGCAAAACTCACCTGCCATCACAATAGACAGTCCCATGTGGGTTCTGAAAGTACATTGCCATGTCACGTGCGAGAAACAATGTGTTGTACTAGTGATAGCAGTTGAATTCCAGCATGTCCTAGATCCAAGATAAATGCCTCAACCCTATTGAGTGTTGGCTGGATCCTCCTTCCTACCTGCTCATGATTTTCTCGTCAATAAAATATCTCAGGATGCCCTGATTTTTCCTTGGCAACATGGCTTCTATTATGCCAGATGCCTCCTTCTCCTCTAAGGAATACCAAACAATCACACTAAAGTGGTTGAGAAGGAATTGCAATAAGTATTGTGTCGCTTTTCTAAACCAAACTGCTTAATCTCCCAAATGTATCTGGGGAGGAGGAGCGTTGGCTACAGGTCTGCTCACATGGCACAGGACCCCTCTAATGTCCAAAATGATCGACTGGGACCTCGATCCTGCCCTGCACAATGCAATCAGCAAATATTAGCATCACACTTGAATGCAATACATGTGCAACATAGCAATTTCTAGCAACCAATACATATAGCATAGCATGACCCTCTGCCCGTACATAGCGTAGCAAGAGCATGTAAGCCTACCGTAGCAGGAGCATACAAATAGCCTAGCATAGTACCAAAAAAACTGACAACATAGCCAAACAAAACATGTGTTGTGTAACCGTATCACACATGAATGAGCCTTCTCAAGGGTTTTACGTTATGGCATGCTAGGTTCAAGCAACCTAAACTATCCCACCCCCGTGCTTACGACAACCACGATGGTGGTGGTCTCAGTGGCCTTACATGCAACCACGACGAAATGTCTGCACATCAACCACGATCGGAATGGTGACCATGACAATACAAAGGCTAAAATGACACAACCATAGAAAGCATAGATAGAAAAAAAATAGGATGCAAAATCATAGCAGAAAACTACAGAAGGCGCAAAACGAAAAGAGCAAAGGAGACATAAAAAAGCGTACTCGGTCAACGGTGTGCTTTTCCATGCTGGAATGCATGCTTGTGGCACATGCCTCAGGGCCTTCTTCACCTCCTAAACCTTTGCAAGTGCCAAATGAGTCTTAGGAGCCATGGTCCCACTTGCAAATGTATGCCCTTCACTATAGAAATTCGCCTTGCTAATCGATCAACATAATTGCTTCGCACTCCAAAATCGCCTTGTGTTCTGATGAGGGTTCTGCACTCTTATGATAAAAATGGCAACATTTCTAGGGTCTAACCCCTATTTATGGCCATAAGAGGAGGGAAACTTGTTGCCCTCTCTCTCTCCAATTAATGTGGAGCACACCGTATAGCATAGCATGCTCGCCACGACATCATAACACTATTAGCATTAAAGCCTTGACACGCTTCAAGCCAACTACTTACCTTTCCAAAAAAGATAATATTTGTTTTTGATTAAGGGTCCAAAAAGACCTTAAACTAGCAATCCTAGCCTAGTTGCACCCCTCAGGATCCGAAAAGATCCTAAATTGGTAGTTTCAACCTGTTATGTTCATAGTCCGCAAATAATGTTAAACTAACAACACCACGTGCTTACATTAGCGGTTATCTCATCTTCTTCCACATAGGTAGTATCACATTTTCTAGTGGTTTCTTGTTTTCATTTCCACACTGGCAGATCAATACTTCTCATACCTACAATTTCTTGTTTCACATACTATTATTTTTCATATTAAGATCTTGCATGTTGCAATATGGCAGTCTGAAATGACACTAAACTAGCAGTTTGTCATTTGCATATCAACAGTTACATAGCTTCACACTTGACATCATCAATTTTATACCTTTAGCAATTCTATACTCTTGTGCCTTGGCGGTCCACCACAACCTTAAACTAGAAAAATTTCAATCTTTACATTGCCACACTTAGCAGGTTGCATCTCGGTGTTGCTTTGCAAATTTTCATTTCACACAATCTCTCACACAGTTCAGCACAGCATCGTCCTAGACCCACACGTGAAGGCAGTCAAGAAAAAATCTTGTAAAGTTAAGCCAGAAATCACACTAGCTGTGAGGGATGAAATCACCAAGCTATACCAAGCAGGTTTCATCTGCGTAGTCAACTATTCAGAATGGGTGTCCAACGTCATTGTAGTTTCGAAGAAAACAGGAGGGATACAGATCTATATAGACTTTGAAGACTTGAACAAGGTAATGATCAAAGATAACTTTCCACTCCTGAGCATTGATCAGCTCATCGACACCATGGTTGGCCATGCTCTGCTATCCTTCATGGATGGTTTCTCCAGATACAACCAAATCCACATTAACCCAGAGCACCAGCTATCAACAACCTTCATGACCCCATGGGGGACCTTTTGCTATACCATGATGTCATTTGGGCTCAAGAATGCTAGAGCAACCTACCAGCGAGCCATGACTTACATTTTCAGTGACTACATCCTAGAAAAATTAAACAACTATGTAGATGATATAGCGGTTAAGTTCAAGGAGGCAGCTGATTACCCATTCAATCTAGGGGTAGTCCTCAAATGCTGCCAAATGCACAATCTATGCCTCAATCCTAAGAAGTGTGTCTTCGGGGTGAAAACAGGATGCATTTTAGGGTTTGTAGTATCAGAGTTTGGAATACAGGTATGGCCTCGCTAGTCGACGACTAGGCTACCATAGATCCCGAGTTCCCAGACAAATACGTTAGCAATGTCACCATTGTCCCGTTACATTTTCAAGCTACCTTACATTTCGATAGCACCTCAACCACACGAGGAGGTAGTGTCGTTGCCACAATCACATTCCCCTCTGGGAAAATGCACCCATCTGCTTATCGTTTTTCCTTCCCTTACACCAACAACATGGCAGAATATGAGGGGCTACTTAGAGGCCTCTTAACTACCCGAGCGCTGTGCACCTACAACCCTACTATGACCTAGCAAAAATCATACTTAAACAATTCACAACCACTAATGTGCAACACGTGCCATGCAACGAAAACACCATAGCAGATGCCTTAGCTACCCTTGGATTAAACATCCCATCACACTCCTTGGCCAACCTACCAACCATAATCACAAAATGCGCAGAGCCTATCACTCAGGTAGAACACATGGTCTCTGTTAGCGCTGTGGATGCCCCAGAGTGGTATTCCAACATTAAAGCTTTTCTATAGCATGGTGAGGCTCTAGGTGGATTGACATCTGCCTAGAGAGATGCAATCCGTAAGCATGCTTGGAAATACATGCTCATGGGAAATGACACCCTGTGCCGATGATCCTATGATGGGATATTGCTAGCATGTGTGGGTGGCAAGCAAGCGCAAAAGGTAGTTAATGAAGTTCATGAAGGGCTGTGCAATGGACATATAGCACCTAGGTCTATGGCCGCCAAAATTAGACTCCTAGGATACTATTGGCCCTACATGGAGTGTGACTTCCTATCGAAAGTCAAGACATGCGACATGTGCCAAAGATATGCAAATCTCATACACATAGTACCTACAAACCTGCACCCAATGCAAATCACGTCGCCCTTCCAATGATGGGGATTAGACCTCATAGGGCCTATCACACCTAAGTCCTCCACGGGGCATAGCTTCATTATCACTGCCATGGAGTATTTTACCAAGTCAGTGGAACCTATTCCCCTAAGGAAAACGACATCTCAGAAAATCTACCATTTCATCCTCAACAATGTTGTGACAAGGTTTGGGCTTATAATGACTATTTTGACTGATAATGGGCCGCAATTCAGCAGTACGGAAACTCAAACCTTCTGTAGCAATCTAGACATTAAATAATCATTTTCTTCCCCTTATTATCTATAGCCAAATGGGAAAGTGGAGGCTACAAATAAGTCCATCATCAAATTACTAAAGTGGATGCTTAACAATAGCAATAGGTGATGGCACGAGCAAATCCTCTACATCCTTTGGGCCTACCAAACGATGTGCCAAACTACAACAAGTAAGACCCTTTACAGTCTTATTTATGGATCTGAAGCTGTATTGCCTCTTGAGTTGCAGGTACCCTCACTTCGGATGATCCTATCCGACATCATGAGCGAAGCCCAAAAAAATGAATCACAAACCATCAAGCTCAACTCAGTGGAGGAGGAACGCGTGCAAACGCTAGACGAATTGAGCACTACTAGAGCAAACAGCAGTAGAAGCACCATGCAAACCCTCATAGACGACCAGTGCAGAAGGGAGACCTCATCCTCAAGGCCATCCATGAGCATGTGAGAAAATTCTCAGCCAACTGGAAAGGTCCTTACGTGGTCACTAAAGCCTTTAGAAATGGAGCCTTCAAATTGGCGAACATGGACAACAATGAGTTTTCCAACCTGGTGAACCACTCGTACCTCAAGCCGTACTACGTCTAAAGCACAACGGCAATAACAAGCACTATCCTCTATGATGGTAAGCTAGCAGTCACACCAAGCACCATCTGCTACAATGATAAACTAGCAACAACACCGAGCAGCGTCTGCAATGATGATAAACTAGCAGCATCAAGCAGTGTCTGCCACGATGTTAAACTTGTAGAAACCATTTGCTACAATGTAAAACTGGCACTATTAGTCCACTATGACTATAAACTGGCGTTGCATGTCTGCTAAGATGATAAACTAGCATGTACGGTCTATTGGGACCTTAAACTAGCACAGTAGTCTTCTGGGACCTTAAAACAGCATGTGGTCTACCAAGACCTTAAACTAGGTTCGCGTCGCATCCCCAGCATGCACCAGCACCAAATACACATTGAACGAGTGAGCACAATGCTAATGTGTTGGTGGGACATCGTAGCTCTGGAACACCATTCATGACACACTAAGAATGCGGTCTAGGACACACGTGATGCTGCCACCCTTGGCATCATGCTGACCCTTCGAAGATGCCGTATGGTGTCACACTGGCCCTTCGAACCTACCATTGCCACAGCCCATCACCTTGACGGTGGTTCTTGAGCTAGCTCCTACATCTAGAGTTCCAGCAGTATTGTGGCCCAGCCACAATATTATTGCTGCAACTCCCTACCAATGCCTAGGCTTGCACAAAATTAGCTATGTGACAACTAATTCCATAGCTAAACTAGGAATGCAAACCCCTAGCAGGGATTCTACAGCATCCACACCCACAATAGTGCCTGATGCCTTCGAGGCCAGCTCCTCTCACACTAGCAACAGTGCCCAAGAGTCACACAATGCTAGTAGCCAACAAGACCTTGTCCTCACAGATACATCTCACCACAGCAGCAAATGCTACAGCATTGAAAAGCAAGTGCCCCAACTAGCTTGGCTACTACAGAGTGCAAACTCCCGTGGCGTGTGTAATGCAGCTCGCCGCCTAGGGAACACAGTGCCAGTTCCATGGCATGCATAACACATCTCGTCACATGGAACAGACTGGTAGGTGGGTCCAAACTCTTCACAGATGTAACACAACTCATCCTGTGAAGGTAGTACCCGTCCTACAAGAGGTTGAAGAATAGTGCCAGCAAAAGATGAAAACATGAAGGAGTCCCTCAGAGCATTCCGACAAGGGACTCTACTAAACATCATCTTTTCTCTCTACCTTAACCTCTACAAAACCAATGCAACACTCTCAAGTGTAGCCAAGCGATGTCTCGACACTCACCAAGCGACAACCTCAACATCTCACCTGCTACGGTGTTTCTTATTCTTTGCCGATGTCTATTGAGCCTGTTCTCCAGACGTCGATAAAGAGGGACCAATGAAACACCTCAAAAAATGTGAGGTCATTTTAGCTTCACCAAGCCTTACAATCCATGCAAGCACTATGATAGTTCATCAAGAGGGGAATGGTCTAAGTCTAGGCCAGCCAGTTCGGAAAATTTTCTACTTTAGGTGTAAAAAGGCTCTACGACTCATCCTTCCTGTCCACCTAAGTAGCCCGCCCGATCGACAGCCTGCTCAAAAATAGTGCGAAGTTGGCAACAGCATTCTGGGTGCACCAGGAATAGTTCGGCAAGTTTTCTAAGTCATAAAGTTTGCTATGCTATGCTACACCTCGCCATGTAGCGTAGCAAGCTTCGGAAGACAATTTCAGAACGAAGTGCCACGTTATGCTACACCACATAACGTAGCGTAGCATGGCAATAGCTTCACCAACAGTTCCCCACACTCAATTTCAAATCCTTCACCAATGTCCCTATCCACCAAGAAGTGGTAGACCATGTTTGCTACTATGCTACATGTGTCCTTTGGCCCTATAAATACCCAAAGAAACAGCATTCAAGGGGTCCAAAAAATTTTGAACAAAAAAATAGCATTAAAAGGGTTTTGAATTGGAAAACAATATTCAAAAAAGGTCCAATCTCTAGTTTGGTTGGCCCTCTTTCGCTAATTCTCCTACTCTTTTCTCTGGCACTCAAGCTCTCTCCCTGGCACATTGCGATAATATTGTAAGATTTCTATTTAATACTACAAATAGTTAGTGTGTTTAGCTGATATTTTGTTTTATACCCTTTCTACTACCTTGGTAGAATCCCTATATTACCAATGCCCAAGGATGCCCCCAACTGCACCACCTGTTCTATTCTCTATATGCCCTGGTTATTCTCGGAGTCTCTGCACTTCATCACGTTGTGCAACTGACTGTATCCATCTTGACAGAGAAAGTTTGTAGCTTTGGAGCAGTGCATGTTTCTAACTACATTTTACTTTATTTCTTTCTTATTTTCTCATTCTACACTATTCTTTCTGTTTCATTCATTTTTAAGCATTACTTCGCATTTCATTTTTGTTTCAATATATATATATGTTGCAAAAGGCTATATAGACTTCAACGTAAGTCCCTTTCACCATTCAGGGCACCCTATATCTGCACACACCTAGCACAGCCCTCCCACAGGTACAGGGTCAAAATTCTCGCACCCGTTGACCCCCCGGTGTTTTCTAGCCATCGATGGTTTCGTTCGCAATAGTTGTGCACTAGAAATACTTCGACTTGCATAGTGAATGTAATAGGGTCATTTTTGGTCATCTAACTATGTAAGTACAGCTCCTAGAGCATAGTTGGATGCATCAATCATTATGTAGAATAGTCTGGACCAATCAGGAGCTTGTAGAATAGGTGTTTCTACAAGCTTCTACTTCAAGGTTTGGAAAGCTAGTTCACATTCCTTGGTCCATTCAAAAGGTACATCCTTTTTCATTAGTTCAACCAATGGTTTTATAACCTTTTAAAAGTTCACTACGAATCTTATATGCAAAACCATTGTATGAACTAAGAGAGATCATGGGGATCTTTCTGAATGTATTTTCCTTTGATATATCAAGGGAAAGATCACATATTCTTAGGCACGTGTCAATTTTGCTTATCCATGGTCTTCCCATTATGATTGGGAAGTCCCTCTTATAGTTGTTGACTTGAATCACTAGGAAATCAGCTGGATACAACCACCCACAAATAGTGGTGACAATGTCTTCCACTAGTCCTAATGGAACAGTGATAGACTAGTCGGCCAACTCTAAATGTATGTTACTTTTTTTTAGTAGAGGCAGGTTCCAAGCTTTGTACATTTCTTGAGAAATTAAGTTGACATCAAGACCTGAGTCCAAAAGAGCTTTTCAAGGTTCATTCCCAATGATTTGTAAATATATAAGAGGACTCCCAGGATTAAAAAATTTCATAGGAAGATGACCATCCTCAATCCAATCAGTAATGGCATGCATCAACATGACCATGTCCATTGAATGTGACCTTTGGTTTGAAGGGAGTTATGATATTTCAAATGATGATAAGGCCATTGGAGAGTTAGCCTCTTGTGATTGTAAGGACTTGGTTGGACTATCAATCCTAAAGAAATGTCTCTTCTTCATGTTGTTATCTAAACCAATAGTAGGGTGAGGATTAATAGCCCTTGTAGCATTACGTCGCTACGGCTGGGTAGTGAGTTCAGCCTACATGGCTGGAGCAGGTGGTAATGGAGTTAAGGGTGGAAGAGATGTAGCCGAATGAGAAGGATAGTACGTTTGTGGAACATCTCTCCTAGGAGACGGAGTTCTATAGTACTCATGGGTTTGGTAGTAAGGCTGAGAAGTGACATGACTAGTGGAATCAAGTGGAGAGATTGGCTATTGCACATAGTATTCATATGGGTCAAGTTAATAGTAAGGGTACTATTGATTGTGAGTGTTTCCATAGTTGGTACTACTTATTTGGTTGTGATGGAGTTCCACCTGGATAATACATCAAGGGTTGGTGGAAATGTCTTGGGTTACCTTGGGGATAAGATAACCTTTAGGGTGTTTTCCTTCTATTTAATTGTGGGTTGAGTGCATACACCCCAAACTCCTATAGATGTGAGATTACAAGACAACATCCCTTAGGATGGTCATACTGGCATATCTCACATCCACCATCATTTTCTATATGTAAATCCACAACCTCTTCGATGATGGCTAAACCTGGTTCCCTAGACTCCTCTACTATTTTGAGAATGGTTTGAAATCTATTATCTAGGGAGTCCCACATTTGGTCCACCTTTGCCAATATTTCTGATGCAAGTTTTTAAATGGAAAAAGTTTTCCTATTCACCATCTATTCAAGTGATGACTCTTCTTCATCCTCATAAAATATAACTCCCTTCTTTCAAAGGGAGGAATCTCTGTTATATTCTTCTGCACTCTCTCTTTTCCTTAACTCACCTTCCTCTTTAGCAACTTGCTCCAACAATCTTTGTACTTGATGGGCTCTAAGCTTGGATATTCTTCCTTTGGCATAAGTCCCAAGGGTTCTTCATGTTTCATGCCTAAGCCCATCTATGAGATGGCGTAGTTTTTCCCTCTACGAGTAACCATGGCTAGGGCAATGATGTAATAATGCATAATATCGGCCCATGGCAACATCCAAGGGTTTGTTTCCTCCTTGTTTCCATCCTTGGATTTGCTTTTGTAGATTAGAAACTCAGGAGTATGTTTGATACTTATCATTGAATAGTTCTAACATGGTACTCCATTGGTGAATGGACTTCGATTCTAAGGACTGGTACTAGCTTCTTGCTTCCTTGATCAATGTCTGCAGAAACAACTTGAGTTTTTGCCACTTGTTTTCTATGTTTTTCAAGGCACATGCATCGTGAAATTCTTGCATATGATTTTGAGGATCAGCATTGTATCTCCCTTTAAATCATGGGATATTTTTCTTGTCCAATCTTTTGATCCTACTATCTTTTTGTTGCCTTGTTGGGATTCTAATAGCTTCAGTTATATCTAGCATACTTCGGGTAGCGAGTAGGGGTTCATTGTGATCGTATTCTCTATGACATCTATGATGCCTATGTTGTTACCTAATCTCCCTCCTTTGATGGTGTGTTTCTATAGAATTCCCCCATCCCCTTTCTCTACTGCTTCATCTATAATCTATGTTTCATTCACCATTATCCTCCGGGTCTTTCCCTCTATGACTATGTTTCGATCTTGAAGGAGAGGGGGAAGGAGATGATGGAGGTGACGAGGGAGGAGGACCATCACCATGATGGTGCCTACTACCTTCTCTTCAATGATTTCAGCCTTGATTATGGTTACAATTAGAATGTCCATCTTTGCCATGTGTTCGTGTTCCTTTTTTGGACCCTTTGTGTTTGTCGGTACCAGAATCCGAGTTATGGATAGTTGAGTGAATATTCTGATACACAACACCTCGACCAAAGTCAACGAGAGGAACATCATTATGTGGAAGACCTCCTAATGTAGGTTCACCACCCTCATTTCCACCTATGGCATATGGGACATCTTACAACCACTTTCCCTGCATAGATTTTTTATGTCTCTCCTATTGTAATTTCCTTTGATGTTGTACCTCCATGGGTCGATACTCTCTCGAGTCATGTTCATGCACAACATACTCTGCCTGTAAGTGTTGCATACTAATTCATGTGAAAGCACGAATAAGCATGCTTGGGACTAAACGATTGGGAGGTAACACTATGTTACCTTCTAAATCACACCAATGCAGTTGTTCATCCTGGTGGAGGATAAAGGTAAAGTTTGGTATATACTCATTAGGATGAATGTATATACTTACTAGGATGAACATATACTCTGAGGAAGGAAAACTACAAGAGTTCAAGGGACTAAGACTAACTATGCAAACCAAGTGTGCCTGACTCCTATTTATAGGCGATGAGATGGGTCTTGTCATTGGATGCCCAATATCTCTTGGTGAGCTCCAATATTGTGGATCCAATATAGCGGATGAGATATCGCAACCTCGATATCATAGTTCATCAACCATAATTTCAATGTTTTCATCTAAGAAAAAAACTAAATTCATAATTTTCAACTGTTACAACAAAATAAAAATTCAACCAAAAATCAAACAAAAAAACCAAATAACCCATTCATACTGATGATAGTCTCATAGTACAAATACACATAAAGACTATAGAACTTTCAAGTAAACAATTAAACCCATGAGAATTAGCTAGTACCAAAATATAATCCATAACATCATATACAAAATTCCAACTTGAATTTGTTGAGATTTTGACTAAAAATCCTAGTTTATGATGAAACAACTGTAATAAAACTCTAGGAAATCTAGATAAAAATTTCAAAAACTTCAAGGAAAAAAACTATTGAAAATGAACACTACATGTAAATCAATGGTTCAACCACTAGTTTCATTGAAAAATAACAAATAATAATTCTATGGTCCTAAAAACTAAAAATTCTATGCTATTTTCTTCTAAAAAATAGAAAAGTTAGGTTTCTTGTTGGTGGAAGAAAATAAAAAACACATAAAGTATGGCAAAACAAAAATTCATAACTTAATATAGGTAGGCCCTAAGGCCAAAAAAATGTATTACACACATGACCATAATCCAAATGAAACATCTAAACCATTCAAGATTAAAATCCATTCACACTACAAGCCTAACGAAGAGAAAATGCCTAGGTTCTAAGCTAGGAATGTAGAAAAGTAGCTACGAAAGAGGCACCTATCAGTCATCATGGACAAGCCTTCCCCAAGTAGAGGTTGTGGTAGGTTGAAGAGTTCATTGGTAGTAGTGTCTACCTCCTCTAAAGCTAGGTTCTTACTAGTCCATGCTCTTCTCTTAGACATCTTGTGAATAGGTTGATGCAAAAAATCTTCAAATTCTCCTTCACCCTCCTTGCAATTGCACTACCCTTAGTCTAGAATGGTCAAACTACACTAGGAAAGAATGAAATTGAAGCCAAATTCATGGTGGAATCTTTGATTCTATCCACTACTTATTAGAGATGGCTAAAACACCCTAAATTTTCAAGGCATTCTTACTTCACTAGGTCCTTGAAATTCAGGCAGCGTCATGGTAGTTTGGTAGGAAATGGATGCTTTGAGTATAGACTTTCTAGTATAGGCCCAACAGACTCTCTAGCCTACCCACCTAGGTAGTTCATCCAGCTGACAGTTTACTCAGAAGCATTGTGTGGGGTTGTTGGTGGTGCTCAGGATGGGCGAAATAGTTGGGCAAGTTTTCTAGTCAAGAAGTTTGCTATGCTACGCTACACTATGTAACGTAGCAGGCCTCAGGAGATAGTTGTTCAGGCAATCAACTATGAACTATTGCAAGGAAAAGTGCTACATTGTGCTACGCTACATAGCGTAGCACAGCGTAGTAAAACCAAGGCAGAGAGGCCTAGCTTACTTGGTGATTTTAATTCCACTTAGCAAACACCTTCAGCCTTCAAAACTAGTTTCTTCGCTTAACTTCCAAGTCCTTCGGCAAAGCTCCTCTTGCTAGAAAAGTAGAAGATTCAGCAAAAATCAGGCTTTTTTTCTGTTATGCTATGCTATGATACACAGCATAGCACAACATAGTGACAATGCAAGAAAGGCAAAAGGCATCTCAAAATGCAGGATCAGCAAGTTCAAGAGCTTCACATCACATAAAAACAACAGTTGCAGATTGTTAGCATGATCAACTTAAGTGCAAATTACAATTAAGACCAATTGCTATGCTATGCTATGCTACATAGCATAGCATAATGTAGAAAACATACAGAACTAGCCAATACACTTCAAAAGCTTCCAGCACTTGCAATTAACTCCAATGCAGATTTCTTCTTCGAATTTGTGGCTACGCTACATAGCGTTGCACAACATAGCAAGTAGCTACGCTACACTAACAGGCTATGCTCCATAGCATAGCATAGTGTAGTAGGTACCTACACTACATCAGTGCACTTCACTCCTTGTCTACATTGTTGGCACACTTGATCCCAGCATCTCCAGTTCTAACAACGTGATTGCAGCGTGGCAGGCTCATCAATCAGCTTTGCATGTCCATGCAGCATGGACACGTCAACATCTCGTGGGTCCAGGACACGTGGCATCCAAACTACATTTCTCACATGCTCCTATCCCTATAAATACCTTGGCAAGCAATGCTCAAAGGGTTGGCAAATTTTGTTGGTAGTTGACAAAAATTTTAGCATTTGGAAAAAAGGGTTGGCAAATTTTTTGGCTCTTACCAATTGTTGGCAAATCGATTGAAAATTTGTTAGCAAGCTGGCAAGTTGGAAAATTTGGCAATCTTGAGCATTGTAAACACTTGTGAGTTAAAAAAATCAAAGAGTTGGCATTTCTATTCGGCATTCTATTAGCTCTTTTCCATTTCCTTTGTAGAATTTTGCATCGTTAGCTCTTGAATCCATGTTCAAGTGTACAGTTGGCTTGCTTTAAATGTCTTGGTTACTCTTGGGATCTCTGTGCTTCCCAACGTCATGCAACCAATTGTATCCACTTTGGCAAAGTAAATTTGTAGTCTTGAAAGTGGTGCATCTTAACTCCAATCTACTCTAGTCTCTTGTTTATCATTGCATTTTACATCATTTTTTTCCTCGCATATAATAATCATTATTTTATGGAATAAACATTATTTTCAAATTACACATTTTCAAAAGGTTTAGTGACACCGATTAAGTCCCTTTCTGATCAACTAAACCATTCATGGCACCCCGTTTCTATTTTATCTAGCACGGCCCTCAAGCGGATCCGGAGTTAAGACTGTCCGACCAACAACCTCTCGGTGTTTCCAGCCATCAACATTTTTTGTCACTACAATTTTCTAGCACTAGAAGGAGGGCCTTTAGGTGCCTTTTCCATGTCTTACGGTAGTCCTGTAAGAGTTTTGCACCCTGACACGCATTAGCATAAACTTGACACCCTTTAGTGGTTGTTTACGCATCGTGTGGTGTAGATTAGTCGCTTCGATGGTTCCTTCAGAACCCTGCGCGACATAAAGCCTCGAAATCACCATTTGATCCTTTTGTTTCACAGTAGTTTTGCACATGTTCTATACCCTATCACAAACTAGCATAAACATGACACCCTTTTGCGGTTTTTTACACATCATATGGTATAGATTGATTGCTCTGATGGTTCCTTTAGAATCTAGCAAGGCATAAATCCTTTGATTACCTTCTAATCTCCTCATTTTCCTCATTTTCAAACCCATTTAGCTTTGCGATAATGACTTCCATGAGCATCGTTGCTAACACCTCTAACATTGAGGTTCCTCTCACGGTTCAAGGCATCATAGGTGTCAAATAGTTGCTTAGCCCAATGCTAGGGCCACGTCGATCCCTCAAGATCCAAAACTAGGGACCCAAGGGCTTGACCCAACAACACGAGTGATACAACTTCCTCTGCACTAAGGTGTAGGAAAACCTACCCTTAGATGCACAAGAGTAAAGAGAAACATAGCTTCAAGTTTGCCTATTACAATGGGAAGGAATTTATTCCCACTTCTGGCATTTCCATCCCTTTAATGCAAATGAACCAATGGCTTTTAAATTAGCTAATCTAGGTGACTAGGCCCAGGGAGTTGCAAGACACAATGTCTCATCATGACGAGGCTTTCTAGAATGAACAAGAGGAACTAGATTCTCAATCTGAGGGGGGGGGGGAATCAAACCAACCCTACCACCATCCCTCCTACCCCATCCTTTTGGATGAAGCCATTGTCTATTGTCGCTCCCTTCATGATCACGTCTATGTCGTCGCAACCCGCGATTACATCGGCAATGGGTAGCCATGTCATGCCCTTAGCGTATCAATGCCCCTATTCCTCTATTTCATTCTCAGCCACTATTCCTCCACAAAATTTTCATCAGTCCATTCCTACATCCCATCACGCACCAATCACAACTACCCTGCCACACGTTCTCATAGTACCTATCTCGTAGTCCTATGCAGCTTCTACTTCCATTCCTGCTTTTACACCTGTTCCACTGTCAGTGGTGGGCCCAGGCCCTTTCACATGGTGGACGCCATTCACTTCTCCTCCTGCTATCCTACCATCATAGATGTCTCACTATGTCCACCATCAAATGTACCAAGCCCTGTAAATGCTACAACCTAGCGCAGGACTCTAGTCCATCCCATCGGCTGCGCAAACGATCTATCCCATAGCGCAACCCTCTACTGCTGCTACAATAGCAACACCTACTGGGTGGTGGATGCCACACGTAACATAGTTCATAGGGACCATCCCAATGGCACCACCAATGGGTCACATTGCTACCCCTACTACTCCACAGATGGGAGCTGGCCCAGCTATTCCCCAACCATCCACATCATCTCTGGGTTTGGACCAAGCATTCTAACTTATCCAAACCCTTACTAAGAAAATAAAATGCCTCAAGGCTATTGGGTTTGATATAGTACAAGTCATGGACTTCTACCAAGATGATCCCATCAGCCCGGTAGTTCCCGCACTAACGTTACCCCTAGGGATGTCACTCCCCCATTTCACGAAATACAATGGGGAGGGAGATCCCAACACACACCTTGTTGCATTTAGGTTTGAGTTCCTTCTTTTGCAACAATGACCATATACGATCATCTGTGTCTTTTCCATGTCTCTGACCGAAAAGCCATGGACTGGTACCGTGCCCTTCCACACTCCTCCATATCAACCCTAGAGGAGCTTCTAACCCAGTTCGTGATGTGCTTTAAGTACAACTTAAGACTAAAGGTCAAACTGGATCAGTTGATGAGCATAAAACAAGATTTGCTAGAACCAATCCAAAAATTCATCCAATGCTCAAGCATGACCCTTAATGAAATCCACAAGCCCATTGTGGAGGCCCACTTTCTGGCCATCTTTAAGGGTGTAGTGAATGACTTTATTAAGTCTAAGTTGTATTATCTCGCTCCATGCACTCTTAGTCAGGCTTTTGCCCAAACTAAGAGCATACAGGATGTGGCTGAGGCAAGAAAATACCTGGCCAAGGACTAAGAGCATATATGTTGCATACAAGAACACCTTCATGAAGAAGGACAAGGACAAGGGTAAGGCTACAACAGCCATAGTGGTTGTTGTGGCCAATGAAGCCAAACCCAACAACAATAACAAAAACAAAAAAAAACTAGCCACACCTACAACATACCTCAACCTTATACATTTGCACTTGAGACATCTGCACTACCTAAACCAAACTTAGATAGTAAAGATTACTCAAAGTATACCTCATTGCCTATAAAGCCTTCAAATATTCTAAAGCAATTACTGGCAGTGGGGTACATCCAACACAAGCGGATGTTAGAGGTGGAAACCAGGAAGCATCAATGGTACTGTAAACTCCTCAAGAACCCCTTGTTGGTTTTGCCCAATGAGCCCCTAGTTCCTAAGGATTTCAAGCTAGAGTAATTCTGTGACTACCATCAATAGTGTGGTCAAGACATGGATTACTGCATCGTGTTGAAGGATGATATCCAAAGGATGATTGATCAAGGGAAACTGGTGCTAGAAGAAAGCAATCCAGTACATCCTAAGAATCAATCCCTGCACATCTACACTAACCCTCTCAACACCAACGACACCAGTTACATTATCAACACCATCGGCATTGACAATAATCCTAGACCACCCCAGCATCCGTTTGTAGTCTATGTGCCTCAACGTAGTGCATCGGCACCACCAACAGCTAATCAAAGTCCATAGAAACCTTTTCTCTTGAGAGTCCCTCCCCAGAAATCTTCCCTTGCACCACTTGTTCCCCAGGCATCTGCCCCTTCACCACCTGTTACCAAAACTGCATCACCGCCTCGCACATTAACACCGTTAGCTCCATTTATTATCAAGGGTCCAACTGATTCAACAACCCCTGCCCCACATAAGATAGCTTTATAGCCTTCTCGTTTTAAGAAATGGGAAGTGTGCTTCATGGGTGAGATGTTGAGGGAAAGTACCGCCCCAAGTTCTTCCAAGCCTACACTCTCACCCCCTGCATCTATGCCCTCATCACCGAAAGATGATGTTGCTACCCATCCACAGTCTTCGCCACCTCACCCAAGAGAGTCTGAAACCAAACCTGAAACTATCCCTCCTTAGGAAATTCATCTTCTAGTATGAATAGAAAAGGAGAAAGGCAGTAAACTAGAGAGTGGCAAGGACCTTTTAAGTACCCTCACTCAGGTCAAGAAAGCTCTAAAATAGAAAAACACTACACTAAGCCTATACGACCTGATCATGACATCTACCACACATCGTGAGGCTTTGGTCCACATGTTAATGCTAATTCTAGTTGACAAGAACATGCCAGTGGAAGATAAGGTGATCCATTCAGTCATGCTTCCTTCTACGCTTGCAGAACCAAATCCATCCCAACTAACTGTTTGCGATGATTTCATTAGGGAAGACCCTGAAAAGGATTAGGTGATAATAGCACCTCTATTCACCACAATCTAGGTTGGTCAACATAAGATCTAGAGGGTACATGTTGATGATGGGGTTGGTACCAACTTCATCCCTTTCCCTATTGTGTACAAGCTCGGTTTGGTCGACTAGATCAGACCCACAACAACATCATGCTTAAAGTCATTCAATGGGGCACGGGTTGTGGTAAAAGGCATGGTCCATATTGACTTCATAGCAGGGGACTAGTTCCCTACAAACACAATGTTCATCGTGGTTGAAGAGATGCCCAAGTTTAACCTGATCTTGGGGAGGTCATGGTTAGCACAACTTAGGACTGTCTCTTCATCCATTCATCTAAAGATCCATCTATCCTATGTAGGCAGGGAGGTTGTTATCCATGGCAGCGAGGTGGCAACATAGGACATAAACAACATAGACAAGGAACATGGCTCAGAGGTCGTAACCTCTGAGAATGAAGCATCTATCTTTGTAGACACTAATCATCCAACAAAAGATCCAGCTCAACATGTCGATTCAAAAAGCAAAAATGCATGTACTGAGTTGCCCTTCCAAGCAGAGGACAATGACATAGATGAAGGTCATAGCAAAGAATCTCAGCCTTATGCCTCGCTCAATCCACGATGGGTCGAGAAGCAATTACGCATAGCGTAGCAACCCCACTACTTCTTACCCACTTTGCATCCTTTGTACATTTACTGCATTTTTTTTACATCCATCCTTCTACGCTAGGTACTAATTAACCGTTCTCTAAATTGTTAGCATATCATTTCCTTACCATGCCATGCCCCGAAATGGCCTAAAACTACACTACTATCTGATGGCTCGAAATGGCCTAAAACTAGCAAGGGCCCGAAACGGCCTAAAACTAACGATGGTCCTACACGGCCTAAAACTATATTATGGCTCGAAATAGCCTAAAACTAGTAGGGGCCTACAATGACCTAAAACTAGCCATGGCCCAAAATGGCCTAAAACTAAAACATCAAAAAGCAATAACATAACATAGCGTAAAACCAATTTTCTTTCAAAATTTTCTTTCTTCATTAAAGTCTTTACCTGCTCCCATTCAAGAGATTCACCGATCTTTACCTGCTCCATGAATTTGTTATAGGCATTAGAAATGCCAATGGCATTTATGAATTCTTTATAAGTAAACACCTTCATAGAAGCATCCTTGTATAGTTTGCAGTAGGTGGCACGTTCCATTTTATACATGTATTTATGGTTTTTCTGGGACTGCCCCCACTCGTAAACTCTAGTGTTGTAGTCTTTCCAATCTTGGTCCTTCTGGGCCAACAAGTCCATCTACATCCGCTATTCTAGTATTTTCCAAGTGGCTTCATTTTTGTGCTGCATGACTATCCAATATCTAGCATATTCTATCACAACCATGCGCCAACTTCCATCATTAGTATCATGGTCCATGAGGAATTAGTTCCTCGATTTTAGCTCTCCTACTTCAATGTTTAGTTCAACTTTCTCTTTCTCAACTTTCTGGACTCGTTTCCATAGATCTTCATTGATGTTCCTACACTCCCACAAGGAGTTTGCTAAGTGCAAAGTGCATTTTCTAGCCTCATCGTATATGTGATGAGGCACCTTAGCCACTTCGGGTGAGAATGTAAGCACGGCGCCAACTTTCAACTTGAGTGTCAGGTCCCATTTGAGTCGAGAGGTTGTGACCACATAAAGAGTGCATCAATCACACTAGCGTAGCAAGGTTAACAAATCCAAGAACTCTAGCATAGCAACACGAAAGAGCCTACTGTAGCTACTTTACTTACCCACTTCAAGATTGACCTATCTGAGATGGTCGATCATGTCGTCGGTGACCCCTTGCATGAACGTAAGCTTGTCAGGGGTCTCGGCCCATAGTTCCACGTGAATCAGAGGGGGTCCTGCAGCATTAACAATGGTTTCTATCATACAACTAAATGCATCACTAATGATCGAGGTGAACTATAATAAGGTTGTGAGTAAAGAAAATGACAGTGTGAGGGATCCTACCCAATAAACCCTTGGGGGTGATAATGGGAGGATCGTCCATCGACACATCATCAAATATATTTTCAAACTCACCAGCATTTAATTGCAATTCCCCTCCTTTCTAACTCAAAACTATGGCAGCATCCTTGGCATTCGTTCATTCCCCCAATGCTGAACTGCATTCGGCAAAGGGATCTCTAGTCGAAGTCCCCTCTAGGTGGATGTGGGCTTATTCTTTATTTGCTGGGGACTTTTCTTTTGAGGCACCAGCATCCTCCTCATCCATAGGAGACTCCTCTTCATCTCCAAAAATTTCCTCCTCATCGATAGGAGGATTTTCCTTGACGATAAGAGCCCCTTCCTTAGTGACAGGAGCTCCTTCCCTCTTGATCGGGGCCCTTTCCTCTAAGACTGGGGCCTCCATATCTTTATTTTCCGCCCCCGTCTTGGGGGGGCCGACACCTCTTCATCACCTTCTTCTTCTTCTTCTTCTTCCTCTAGCAACAAAAAAATATTCACATTAACTTAAAAAAAGTTAGCTTCAAGTAGGTGCTACGCTATGCTACGCTGCTTAGCATAGCATAGCATAGTAGGCATTAACAAAATAGGCAAGGAAGTAAACATAAGCAAAAGCATTTACCAATGGGGGGTTGCATCCTACGTAGCTTGAATTGCAATGTCCACCTCTCTTATTCTTCCGTACAGAGGGTCTCCTCAGCTGGTTGAGGCCTCTTAACCACAACTTGGTGGCCACCATTTCAGTGATGAGACATTTCCCCTATGACATGCTACCTGTAGCAGCAAGGGGCACCTCTCCCATGCTGTCTTGGCCATGAATGTTGTGGGCCACCCAATCCTTAGTCGTCATAGAAAAAGAATCCCTAATAGCCTCTGTGGGATTTGGGCTCGAGTGGTTTGGAGGATTTGGCAGATCCACAGTTTCGAAATCTAATTACAATTTCGTATAACCCAGACTTTGTTCTCATGGACTACCAAAAACTCCATGGAAAGCTACAAGCAAGCTATGTAAAAGGCGTAGTGCACATTGAAATGAGACTCCTACTTCTTATGAAGCACGATAATTTTAGTTTGCAGGCCCTTACACAGATACCTAGCCCAATTGTAGCGAGCCCCTTCTTTCATGACCTTCCACATCACCCAAGCTTGCTCAATCCCAATGATCTTTCCTTAGGATAGTAGCTAGGGAAAAGCGTGAGCATAGAAGATATGATAAACCTCTTTGGCGGCTCTCAATCTAACCTTCTCCATGGGGACCCCCTTTCATTCTTTTGCAACCCCTAGCCACTCCTCAATGTCCTCCTTCTGACAGTTCACCTCTTTCTTTGTCTTTGACCCTATGAGGAGACCATCAGCAGGGACACCAAAAAGGTCCACGAATAACTGCTCATTGATTTCAAGGACCACCCACACATCATGTACATGTATGTAGAAGTGGTCTACCTTGTTGGAAAAGGAGTTCGCTAAGATGAGTATGTCAGTAGCAGGGACACTTGGATTTGGGGCCAGGAACAAATCCATGAGCCCAACATCTTGAAGGTGCTTGAGCAGGGATTTTGAGGTTGTGCTACATATCCAATGTTGGATCTCATCTACCTTCCTATACTTAAAGTAGATGTTGGCCTCCTGGTTCCTAGAGGTTATCACCATCACCTCTTAAGACTTCTTCGCTCCTATAGTAGTTTGCACAAAAGCAGTTAGTACAAAACCACAAAAACACAAAAAAGAGAAAAAAAAAGTTAGGAAAAGCACCAATAGCATAAAAAATATCAATGACACTCGAACATATAGTAACTTACTATTTAGCTTACCAAGTTTAAACAGTGACAGGAATGGCAGAAGATTAACCAAGACATCTTCAACGGCGATTGGTTTAAAGGGTGTCCATCCCTCATCCAACCAACCAAACTCCTTGCATCTGTTGTAGAGTTTGGGATACCAGGTTAGGTAGGTCTTGTACTCACCCCCACATTGGCCTATCATACCTGCGCATATATTCTTAGTGAAAGAAAACTCCCGCAATGGCATCTATGCTAAGGTCAACACATCCATATCGTCGTGAAGCCCATCCTTGTTAATGAAAAACCTAATAACAAAAACACTATTAACATTTGGCTAGCGTAGAAAACATTCCATAGCGTAGCGGAACATGGCTACAAAACTCAGCCACCAGCATTGTAGACAGTTCTTGGTGGGTTTTGGAAGCATGTTCCCATATGATGTGCAATAAACAAAGTGTTGTAGCGGTGGTAGTAATTATACTCAGGCATCTTCCAGATCTAGGCCAAACAACTCAAATTTTTTGGGTGCTGACTAGACCCTTCTTCCTGCCCACTACTAATCACTCCATCTGTTAAAAATCTCAGAATATCCCGATTTGCCCCAAGCAACAGGGTTTCTGTTATGGCGGCTGCTACCTCCTATGCTCCCTCCTAGAACTAGACCACCTACTTCCCCACACGTGTATGGGACGGAGGAACATTGGTCACTGGTCCTCTCACATAGCACACAGCCCCTACAATTTCTAAGATAATCAAAATTGGCCTTAGCACTACCCTGTACAACACAATAGCAAATGTTAACACCATGTCTAAGTGGAATGCACATATACTGTAGAAAAACTAGCATTTTAGCACATAGCGTACCATGATTTTCTTCATGCACATAGGGTAGAAAAAACACGAAGGCAATAGTATAGCAAAATTAACTTAGCATGATAACAAAGTGATTAGCCCTAACAAAGTGATTAACATTACGCTGTGATAGAACACATGTTACATTATCACATCACACACATGGCCAAACCTTCCTGAGGATCCTACACTACACTATTTGGATGCCAAGTGGCTCGAATCGTCCAAGCCTCTACAGTAATGACAACCACAATGATGGCGATCTAGGTGACCTTACATGCAACCTTAGTGTAGCATCTGTACAGCCGCCGTGGCCGAAACAGCAACAACGATGATGTAAGGGCCAGAAAAATTACAACACAATGACATAAAAACATAGATAGCTAAAAAAAATTGCAGAAACAAAAACAAGAAAAGTAGGAATATTAATAGAGACATAAGAAAATAGAGGAAGCATAGCAGCCTACTGGGTCAATGGTGTCTCCTCTCACACCACGATGCATGTCTGTGACATGTGCCCTAGGGTTTTCTTCACTTCATCGACCTTGGTGAGTACCAGGTATTTGCGTTCTTTCCTGGGAGCCATCATCTTACTTTTCGACTCTTTCTTCGTCACTACGTCAAATCTCCTTGCTCTGTATTTGCACAATCACTTTGCACTCCGAATGCAGGATCTGTGCTCGAATGTGGGCTCTGCACTATTACGGTGAAAATGATGAGTTTACCAGGGGTTAATCTCTATTTATAGCCATAATAATAAAAAAGAAACTTGTCATTCTCTCTCCTTGTTTAATGCGGAGTATTCTGTGCAGCGTAGCATGCCCACCATGACGTGATAGCACTGTTCACATTAAGACAGGTGGGCCTAGGAAAAAAGCCTTGACACGCTTCAAAATAGCCATTTACCTTCACAAAAATATCTTATTAGTAGTCCAAAAAGACCTTAAACTAGCAATTGTAATACATAGCTTCAATCTAGTTGTAGCGATCGAAAAGATCGATGGTAGGAAAACACCAAGAGGTCATCGGTCATTATAGTCTTAACCGCGTATCCGCATGAGGGCCGTGTTGGATTAAAATAGAAATGGGGTGCCCTAAATGATCTGGTCGATCAGACAGGGACTTAATCGGTGTCACTAAACCTTTTGCAAACGTGTAATGTGATAATAATGTTTATAGCATAAAATATTGATAATTATATGCAAGGAACAAAAACGATGTAAAATGCAATGATAAATAGGAGAAGAAAGTAAACTAGAGTTAAGAAATCCACCACTTCAAGGCTACAACTTTACTTTGCCAAAGTGGATACAATTAGTTGCATAACGTTGGGAAGCACAGAGATCCCAAAAGTAACCAAATACATTCAAAGCAAGCCAACTGTGTTCCTAAACATGGATTCATGAGCTAACAATGCAAAATGCCACAAAGGCAATGGAATAGAGCTAACAAGATGCAAAATGGGAATGCAAACTATTTTTCTAACAGGTTTTTGGATTGCCAACAACAAATGCCAACAATGCTCAGGATTGCCAACTGATTTTTCTTTGCTCTTTGAATTACCAATTTGCCAACTCTTAAATTTTCCAACAATTCTCAAAGCTCCTTAAAATTGTCAACCACTAAAATTGGCCAACCATGCTCAAAGCTGCTTAAAATTTCCAACCGCTAAAATTTGCCAACCCTTTGAGCGTTGCTCGTTAGGGTATTTATAGGGCTAGGAACACGCGAAAGATGTGGTTTGGACACCACATGTCCTGGACCTGCCAGATGTTGACATGTCCATGCTACATGAACATGCACAGCTGATTGATGAGCCTACCATGCTACAATTACATTGTCAAAACTGGAGACGTTGGGATTAGGTGTGTCATCAATGTAGATAAGGAGTGAAGTGCACCGATGTAGCGTAGCCACCTGCTACACTATGGAGCGTAGCCATGTTAGTGTAGCATAGCTGCTTGCTACACTGTGCTATGCCCAACCACCTGCTACGTTGTGTTACATTGCAGAGCATAGCATAGCTACTTGCTACGCTGTGTAGCGTAGCATGTTAGAGTAGCATAGCTATTTGCTACGTTGTGCTACGCTGTGTAGCGTAGCATAGCATAGCCACCAGTTCAAGGAAGAAATCTGCGTTAGAGCTAATTGCAAGTGTTGGAAGCCTTTGAATTATTTTTGCTGGCTCTGCATATTTGCTATGCTATGCTATGCTACGTAGTGTAGCATAGCGTAGTAGCTGGCCTTAGCTATGATTTGCATTGCGAACGCCTGTTTGAAAATCATGTTGATAATCTGCAACCTTTGCTCTTTGCCACACGAAGCTTGTGAACTTGTTGATCCTGCATCTTGAGATGCCTCTTGTCATTCTTGCATCATTACTACGCTATGTATCGTAGCATAGTGTAGCCACCAGTTCAAGGAAGAAATATGCATTCAAGCTAATTCCAAGTGCTGGAAGCATTTGAAGTATTTTGGTTGGCTCTACATGTTTGCTACGCTATGCTACACTACGTAGTATTGCATAGTGTAGCAACTGGCCTTAGCTACGATTTGCATTGTGAACACCTGTTTGAAAATCATGCTGACAATCTGCAACCTTTTCTCTTTGCTATGCAAAGCTTGCGAACTTGCTGATCTTGCATCCTGAGACACCTCTTGTCATTCTTTCATCATTGCCATGCTATACTACTATGCGTTTCGTAGCATAGCATAGCGTAGCAGCCAACATAGCCTACTTTTTTCTTAATCTGCTACTTTTCTGGTAAGAGGAGTTTTTCCGAAGGACTTGAATTTAAGCGAAGCAACTGATTTTGAAGGCTGAAAGTGCTTAATCAATGCAATTGACATCACTAAGCTGTGTCTTTCTACCTTGCTTTTGCTATGCTGCGTAGTGTAGCATAGCATAGCACTTCATCCTGCAACTATCTTTTGAGGCCTACTACACTACATAGCATAGCGTAACATAGCAAACTTCTTGACTAGAAAACTTGCCGAACTATTTTGCACAACCTGAGCACCACCGATAACCCCACGCATCACTCCTGAGTAGACTGTCAGCTGGATGAACAACCCAAGTGGGCAGGCTGATGAGTCCATTGGACCTGTCAACACTGGAAGTAGAAACTTTTTCAAACTGGATAGTCTAAACTCAGAGCATCTATTTTCTGCCAAACTACCATGATGCTGCTTAAATTCCAAGGACCTGGTGAAGCAATAATTCCTTGAAAATTTAAGGTGTTTCATTGGCTCCTCTTTTTCAATGTTTGGAGGATGGACTTGAGAGGCACCCACAAAGAATACAAAACACCACGATAGACAAAATGCTAACATCACTCTTTGGTGATCGCCAGGATGTCGCTCAGCTATACTTGAGAGTGTTGCATTGGTTATGTGGGGAAAGGGAAGGGTTAAGCGAGGAGGAAGTAGGTTCAGAAAAATGATAAAGATGAAAATTAGTAGAATCCCTCGTCGGAGTTCTTGTGAGGGAGTTGCTTGTGTGGTCATATTTTCTTCTGCTGACCTTCGACCTCTCGTGGAAATTCTTAGAGATGGTGATTGCAAAATACCTTACGTGCCATTTGTTTTAGGCGTGTTTTTTTTCTTGTGCACAGGAGCTTTTTCTCTCTTACGCTTTTGCCTATTGCTATTTTTCTGTTTACATTTGCAAAAAACCTTGTTGTAGGACAGGTGTTTCTTTCCCAGGATGAGTTGTGTTACATCCACATGGGGCTTTAACCTACCTACAGATGCTTCCCATGTGGTGAGCTATGTTATGCGCATCATGGACTTTGCGGTTGGGCAAATGGGAGGGCTTGATAGGCATCGGGAAAAGCTTGTAAAAGAGGGAAGAGAGAGGAATTGCGGGTGCGAAGAGTAAGGTAAAGGGGTTTAAGGGATATGATAGGATGTGCACTATGAAGTAGCCAAGCTACTCAAGACAACCACCTTGTAACACTGTAGCATTTGCTACTATGGTGAGATGCACCTTCAACCGACACCCCTCTAGTACGCACCCTGCAAACATAATAGAGAGAAAACTAGGAGAAATTACCATGATTCAAAACAAAGGCAAAGGTCTTGCTATGGATGCTGCTGAAGCAATTGATGCTATTGCTAAGGTGTGTGAAGTCCAAACTAAGAAGGCGCAGTGGCCTTTGCAGCATCAGTGTGGAGGAGCTAGCATCTAGGAGGCTTGGAGTTGTTGTGAATGTGGATGCTCAGGAATCCCCACTAAAGGCAAGCATTCTTAGTTCAGCTATGAGATTAGATACCCAATAGCTAAATGTCTCTTGAGATCAAATGCTAGCAAGGGCTGGAGGTTAAAATTATTGTGGCTAGGCTACAATACTGCTAGAACTACAGTAGCAGGTGCTGACCAGGGAAGCTACTGCCAGGGTGATGAGCTGTGGCGACAATAGGTCCAGAGGGTCAGCATGATGTCATATGACATCTCTATAGGATCAGCAAGATGCCAAGAGTAGTGGTGTTGCATATGTTCTAGAGGGTGTTTTCATGGCATCGTGAACTACATTCTAGAACTACAACGTCCCACCCCGTGTCAGCATTGTGCATGCTTGCTTTTTGTGTACTAGTGTAGATGCATGCTGGGGATGCGCCACGAACCCAATTTAAGGTCCTGGTAGATCATAGTGTGCTAGTTTAAGGTTCCAGTAGATCGTATGTGCTAGTTTAATGTCATAGTGGATGGTCGCTATACTAGTTTAAGGTCCCAACAGACCATTGTGCTAGTTTACCATTGTAGCAGATGATGGATGGGCTAGTTTATGGTCCTAGTAGACTATCTATGCTAGTTTATAGTCATAGCAGACTGTGTGTGCTATTTTATAGTCATAGTAGACTATTTGTACTAGTTTATAGTCATAGTGGACTGTCTATGAAGCTTTGCTAGTTTTACGTCATGGCGAATGATCTGTACTAGTTTTACGTCGTAGCGGACGATCTATACTAGTTTTATGTTATAGCAGATGATGGCGTACCTTTGCTAGTTTTACATCTTAGCAGACATTTTTTTGCTTTCTTCATGCATCAGATGTAGTACAGCTTGAGGTACAAGTGATTCACCAAATTTTTAAACTCGTTGTCGTCCATGTCTACCAACTTGAAGGCCTCATTCCTAAAGGCTTTTGTGACTATCTATGGACCTTCCTAGTTTGCTAAGAATTTTTTCATATGCTCACAAGTAGCCTTGAAAATGAGGTCTCCCTTCTGTATTGGCCATTGATGCAGATTTGCATGATGTTTTTTCCATTGCTTGTTCTGGTAATGCTCTATGCTACCCAATGTTTGTGCACGCTCCTCCTCTATTGAGTCGAGGTCGATAATCCTCGACTCATTGTTCTGGGCTTTGCTCATGACATCTAATAGGATCATCCAGAGTGATGGTACCTACAACTCAAGAGGTAACACCACTTTAGATCCATAAACAAGAATATAAGGTGTCTTACCTGTTGCAGTCCTGCATGTCGTCCTGTAAGCCCACAGCACATAGAGGATTTGCTCATGCCATCACCTCTTGTTTTTGTTAAGAATCTTTTTTAGCAAGTTGATGATGAACCTATTTGTAGCCTCTGCTTGTCCGTTAGCCTAGGGGTAATATGGCAAAGGGAATGATTGTCTAATGCTAAGATTGCTACAAAAGGTTTGGGTTTCCGTACTACTGAACTATGGCCCATTGTTGATCACAATAGCCATGGGAAGCCTAAACCTTGTCATGATGTTGTCCAAGATGAAGTGGAAAACCTGTTGAGATGTAGTCGTCCTTAGGGGGATAGCTTCCACCCACTTAGTAAAATATGCAATGGTGGTGATGATGAAGCTATGCCCTCTGGAGGACTTAGGCATGATAGGTCCTATGAGGTCTAGTTCCCATCGTTGGAAAGGCCATGTGATCTACGTTGGATGCAGCTCTATAGGTGAAATGTGTATGAGGTTTGCGTATTGTTGGCACGTATGAAATGTCTTGACTTTGTCCAAGCATTCATGCTCCATGTGATTCTAGTAATACCCTAGATGTCTAATTTTTATGGCCATTTCCCTAGGTGCTATGTGTCCACCACATAGTCCTTTGTGTACTTCATTAATTACCTTCTGTGCTTGCTCCTCATTTACACATGTCAGCAATATCCCATCATAGGAGCATTTTCACAAGGCATTATCTCCCATGAGCACACATTGCCAAGCATGCTTACGAATCGCATCTCTCTGGGCAGATGTTAATCTGCTTGGGGGCTCACCATGTTGCAAGTAGGTTTTAATGTTGGAGTACCACTCCTCAGTATCCGTAGCGCTAACAGAGGCTACATGTCCTACTTGAGTGATAGGCTCTGTACACTTAGTAATCAAAGTTGGAAAACTTGAGAATAGGTGTGATGGAATATTTAATGCTAAGGTGGCTAAGGCATCTACTACAGGCTTTTCGTTACATGGCACATGTTGCACGTCCGTAGTTGCAAGCTGTTTGAGCAAATATTTTCCTAGGTCGCAGTAGGATTGCAGGTTTGTAGCATTTTAGGCGTAGACCTCGGTGATTTGATTCACAACTAATTGTGAATCTCCACAAATCACCAGGTGTTGTATGCTTAATTCTTGGGCAGCTAATAGGCCCCTAAGTAGCCCCTCGTACTCTTCCACGTTGTTTGTACAAGGGAACGCAAAATGATAAGCAAAAGGATGCATTTCCCTAGAGGGGAACGTAATGATAGTAGCTGCACTACCCTCTTGAGTGGTCGAGGCACCGTCAAAATGCAAATGAGCTTTGAGATGTGATGGGACAATGTTGATAGTGCTAAAATGCTCATCTGGGAATTTGGAATCTATGATTTTCTACTTGTCGACAGGTGAGGTTGTAAGTTGTGTTGCTATGGCTTGACGTTTCATCAATGATTGGCTCACATAGTGCAAATCAAATTCTACTATTATTTCTTTCCACTGAGCTATCCTACTACTTTCATACCGATTGTTTGTTATAGCCCAGAGTATGTTGCTCTTGCAAATAATGTTTATTTTGCTAAGAAATAGATAGTATCTCCACTTTTTCAATGCAAACACTAAGGCAAGGTAGTTCCTCTCCACCTCATTGTATTTTACTTCATATGCTATTAATGCATGACTTAGGTAATACATTGGTATTTTAGAACCGTCATCCCGTTTCTGACATAATAATGCTACGATAAACGTGTCTAAGATAGCAAGGTAGATGAAGAAAGGCTTATCCCTCTGTGGTGGGTAAACAATTGGGAGGTGCAAGAGGTATTTCTTCAGATCATCGAAGGCTTGTTGACACTGTGGTATCCATTTGAAGTTAATTTCTTGCTTCAGTAGATGTTGCATGGGGTGTAACTTTTTAGTCAATTTTGCTATAAACCATCTAATGAACTACACTCTACCTTGTAGCCCATGCAATTCCTTAAGATTTGTAGGTGGCACCAGGATAACGATGGCCTTTACTTTCTTAGGGTCCACTCGTATTCCAACCTCCGATACTACAAACCCTAATATGCATCTGGTTCTCATACCGAAGATAGACTTTTTAGGATTGAGATGTAAGTTGTGCATCTAGCAACACTTGAGGACTACGTCTAGATCATTGGTATGATTAGTGGCTTCCTTAGATTTCACCACTATGTCATCCATGTAGTCGTTCAGCATTTCTAAGATGTAGTCACTAAATATGTAAGTCATGGCTCGCTGGTAGGTTGCTCCAGCATTTTTGAGCCCAAAAGACATCATAGTGTAACAAAAGATACCCCATGGGGTCATGAAGATTGCTGTTAATTGATTCTCTGGGTTAATGCAAATTTGGTTGTAGCCGGAGAAACCATCCATGAAGGATAATAGAGCATGACCAGCCATAGTATCAATGAGTTGATTGATACTTGGAAGTGGGAAATCATCCTTGATCATTTTCTTGTTCAGATCCTAGAAGTCTATACAGATTCATATTCCTCCCATTTTCTTAGAAACTACAACGATGTTAGACACCCATTCTGAGTAATCAACTACCTAAATGAAACCAGCCTAGTATAGCTTAGTGATTTCATCCCTTACGGCTAGTATGATCTCTGGTTTAACCTTATGAGCCTTCTGCTTAACCACTTTCATGCACAGGTCCAAGATAATGTTGTGCTATATCAGCCTTGGATCTAAACCTGGCATGTCACTGTATGACCATGCAAAGACTTCAATGTTTTCTTGGAGAATTTTGGCTACATATTTGTGCATCTGTGAATCTAGGAGGAAACTAAGTTTCAACATTTTTATTTCTCCCCTAGATGTGGTCACAGGAATTTCGATGAGAGGGTCCTTAGTTACATCCCCAGCCTCAAAATCTAGGGCATGGACCAGTTGCTCAGGACAGTCTAGGGATGCTTCTACGGATGCTACGATGCTAACTGTAGGTGATTCCCAATCTATTAGATCTAGGTTTAGTTGTCTTGTGAGTTTGCCATGTGGACCTGCTAAAGCTAAAGGTGAAGAGAGATCATGATGGATTTCCATCCTTGCCCAACCTACCAAAATGAAATGAAAGTCTAGTCAAGAGGTACCTATTCATAGTAACTATGCATAGTGAAAATTCGCAAAGTAGTAATGAAGTGTGAATAATCGAGATAAATGCAAAGTATGATAGAAAGCTTAATGTTTGCCAGTTTAATGTCATGGCAAATCACCTAGAAGTAAACGTGCAAAACTACCTATGTAAGAATGTAAAATTGCTAATGTAAAAAATTCAAAACCTACTAGTTTAACATCTTTGCAAACTACCAACAGGTTAAAGTATTAGTTTAAGGTTGTTACGGACCGCCTAGATGTAAAAATGCAAAACAGCTAGTATAAAGAACGGAGAGGTGTAAAGAGTGCAAAACTGCTGATGTAACAATGTGAAACTGTTAGTTTAATGTCATTGCGGACTGCTAACACGTATAATGGTTGACATTGCTAGTTTAAGGTCTTTGTAGACCACTAACCAGATTTGAACCACGTGTCAGGATTGCTAGTTTAAAGTCTTTTCGGACCACTAATTAGATTAAGACTATGCATTATGATTGCTAGTTTAAGGTATTTTTGGACCACCTAGGGAAATATTTTTTTTGTGAAGGAAAATGGCTAATTTGAAGTGTCTAAAGGCTCTTCACCCAAGCCCACCTATTTTAATGCGAATAGTGCTACCATGTCATGGAGGGCATACTACGCTACACAGCATACTCCGCATTAAACGGGGAGAGAGAATGGCATGTTTCCCCTTTTCACCATTGCGGCTATAAATAGTGATTAACCCCTAGTAAACTCATCATTTTCATCGTAATAGCGCAGAAGCCACATTTGGAGTGCAGAGCCTACATTCAGAGCACAGAGTGATTATAGCGATAGAGAGCAAGGTGATTTCGTCATAGCAAAGAGGAAAGAGTCGACAGGCAAGACTATGGCTTCCAAGAAAGAACACAAACACCTGGCACTCACTAAGATTGATGAAGTGAAGGAAATCCTAGGGCGCATGATGTAGGTGCACGTGGCAGTGCGAGAGGAGATGTCGTTGGCCCGGTAGGCTGCTATGCTTCCTTTGTTTCCTCATGCCTCTATTTTTGTTTTTTTTTCTTGTTTTTGTTTCTGTGATTTCATTTAGCTTTCTGTGTTTTTTCTATCATCGCGTTACCATTGTTTTGGCCCTTACACAGTCGTTGTTGTTGTCTCAGCCATGGAAGATGTATAGACACTATGCCAAGGTTGCATGCAAGGTTGCCTAGACTACCATTGCTGCAACTATCATTACCGTAGAGGCTTGGATGATTTGAGCTACTTGACATGCAAATAGCATAGCGTAGGATCCTCAAGAGGGTTTGGCCATATGTGATGTGACAGTGTAACACATGTTCTATCATGGCATAATGTTAATTTCTTTGTTAGAGCTAACTGCTTTGTTACTATGCTAAGAAAATTTTGCTATGCTATTGCCTTTGTGTTTTTGCTACACTATGTGCATGAAGAGAATCATGCTACGCTATTTGCTAGAATTCTAGTTTTTCTACGCTATGGATGTATTACACTTGGACATGATGTTAACATTTTCTATTATGCTGTGTAGAGTAGTGCTAAGGCCAATTTTGATTGTCCTAGAAATTGTAGGGGTCTTGTGCTACCTGAGCAGACTAGTGGCCAATGTTCCCCCCCCCCCCCCCCCCATACACATGTGGGGGATCAGGCAGTCTGATTTCAAGAGGGAGCACGGGAGTTCCTACAATTTCTCCTCCAACGCTTTAATATGATTGCTTGGTCACACTTGGTAGAGGAGGTAGTGACCACCATAATAGGAACCCTATTGCCTGGGGAAAATAAGGGTCCAGTCAGTGCCCAAAAAATTTGAGGCATTTGGCCTAGATCTGGGATATGCCTAAGTATAATTGCTACCATCTCTACAACACTTTGTTTATTGCACATCATATGGGAACGTGCTTCAAAAACCCACAAGGAACTGTCTACAGTGCTGGCGGGTGGGTTTTGTAGCCATGTTCTGCTACACTATGCAATGTTTTCTACCCTAGCCAAATGTTAATGGTTCATTTTTGTTAGCAGGTTTTACATCAACGAGTAGGGGCTTCATGGCGATATGGATGCATTGAACCTAGCACAGATGGCCTTGCGGGAGTTTTCTTCAACTAAGAATATGCACGCAGGTGTGATAGGTTAGTGCAGGGGTGAGTACCAAACTTACCCAACCTGGTATCCCAGACTCTACAATAGATGCAAGGAGTCTAGTTGGTTGGATGAGGGATTGACACCCTTTAAATCGATCACCGTTGGAGATGTCTTAGTTAATCTACCACCATTCTTGTCACTGTATAAGCCTAGTAAGCTAAGCAGTAGTTATTGCATGTTTAAGTGTCATTGATGTTTTTGTGTTTTTATGCTAACTACTTCTATGCAAACTACTATAGGGGCAAAGAAGTCCCAAGAGGTGATGGTGATAACCACTAGGAGCCAAGAGGCAAATATCTACTTCAAGTATGGGGAGGTAGATGAGAGCCAATGTTGGATGTGCAGCATGGCCTTAGAATCCCTACTCAAGCATCTTCAAGATGCTAGGTGTACTGTCTGAAATCATCGATCTCCGGCTAGAATGAAACAGAAACCAGGAGATCCCCGGACAAGCACAGAAGACCCTACCTTCGCTTGAGGGCAAGCTGGAATTAATGAAGGCAGAGTACCTTGAGTGGTCCGCACGCGAATCAGGCAAGGATTTCCCTGAACGTACACTGATATACTGTACGCTGGGTTATACGTAAATGGTGTAACTAATGTAAAATGGGGCGTAAACGTACAGGAACATAAATAATAAGCATGCAATAATGAACAAAAAACTGTAACAAATCTTAGCAAAACAAATATGATATATTATTGTGGAACTGAAGGTTACAATGCACCGGTCCAACGTAGTTGTGAATCTGTCACAAGGCAGACGAAAGGCTCCGATGGATGCAGGGGGATGATTGCGTGCTGGTTCAAACTGCGGGCACAGCATGAAGGCTGTATGCTTAGCGTACAAGGTTGAGGTCTAGCATATAGGTTCTTCATTCGTGTCCCTGGTTCTTTTTTTTTGTCTCTCTGGTTTGCTGAAAATTGCCCACCCCGGTCTAAGGAAAAATTGGGGTTTTATACAAGTTTAGACGTGAGACTCAGGTTTGAGAGGGGATGATTGGCTATGGAGTGTTGGACTTTCGAGTTGGATGACATGTGGCGTGTTGACCGAGTACGAAAGAATGAAATTTTACAAGTGTACAGCGTGCTGCACGCCAGCGTATACACACTGGACATATGACCTCGGTGTACAAAATTGATTAGAACAAAATAAGTCATTCATCCTTCAGATTTGAATTTAGATGTCATGAGAGTGCTGCCTGTGGATGTTCATCTTGGTTGACCTTGACCTGACATGATTCTCGAGAGCTTTGATTGCTGCACATTGTGCTACATGCTGGACATACATCTTGTACATGTCGGGCGTATGTGTACACGTCGTACCTACTGGGTGTACACGCCGTACCTACTGGGCATATATGCTGGGCGTACACGTCATACTTGCTGAGCATATACGCTAGCTGTACACGCTATACCTACTGGACATATACGCTGGGCGTACACATCGTATCTGCTAGGAATATACGCTGTACCTATTGGGCGTACATACTATACCTGCTGGGCGTACACGTTGTACCTGTTGGGCATACACATTGTATCTTCTGGGCATATACGCTAGGCGTATACGCTATACCTGCTAGGCGTATATGCTGGGCGTACACGTCGTACCTGTCGGGTGTATATGCTGGGCGTACACGCTATACCTGCTAGGCATACACACTGCATCTGTTGGGCGTATACGTTGGGCATGCAGGATGTACATGCTCAGCGTATGAACCCCGGAATGCGTAATGTCAACACCTGATGATTGCTCTTTTCATGTGAGTTGATGCTTTGTACAAAATCTTATTCTGAAGTGTTGTTTCCATGCCGTCTTTGGGGGTTGCATGCCGGGCGTATACGTCAGTCATATATGTTGGGCGTACATGTGAGGCGTGTACGTTGGGCGTATACGTTGGACGTATACACTGTGAATGTATGTTGGGCATATACACTGGATGTATACTCTGTGAATGTATGTTGGGGCGTATACGCTAAACGTATATGTCGAGAATCCATACTTAGTGAGGACTAAGTATCTTAAGCTCCGAAGTTTCCATGTTTGATAGCAGATGTCGTGGTCATCTACGAGTCCTAGGGAACTGCTCCTTGCTGAGTTCGACTCTACTTGAAGCTATCTATGGGGCTCTCAAGCTTTAGTCATGCTGGGGAGCATCATGACTCAGCTTGATTCTTGTTGAAGAAGTACTAAGCTCAAAATTTTGTGGTGTTTCATTGGCCCCTCTTTGTTGACACTTGGAGGAATCAACCCGAGAAGCGTCAACAAAGAAGTGCAAAACACCACATTCAACTTGATAGAGACATTGTCCTTTGCCACCTGGCTAGACGTCATCGTACCATGTTCAATAGTACATAAGATTGTGGTTAATGAAATTCATATTTGATAGGGAAATGGGAATTTTAGGGATTGGTAACCAATCAAGGGCTTGGGATTTAGCGGATTTGGGATCAAAACATGATGTGTACGCCCTTTGGCGGTCAAAGACTCTTGCTTAGTGCTTAAGAGAACTTGTTGGCATAACCAAAGCCACGTGGTGATGTGTTGTGTTCTTTGGAGGAACAGTGCCCTTATTTATTGTTTAGGGGGACCTGTTGGTGGAGAGCCAAAGCCATGCAATGGGATGTTACTTGATTGTTTTAGACATGAGCATTTTTTTTTTCAAATGCCATGTTGTGGGTTGCAACCGCTTAAGAGTGGCGTAGTATGCAACAATATGTTCAATGTTTTGGGCTATACTGGGTGTGTTTGGGATGTAGCCAAATAGGAGATGTTGAAGGATAGGTGGGATATGTAACAGGAGCTGTACTAGTGAATGGTTTGATTAGTCTTGTCATGTGTGTTGTGAACAACATCTTACCTTGCTGCTTGTGATGAAGTGCATTCTTGTACGAACACCTCTGAGTGTCATCCTGCAAACACAACTCCAAGAAGACAAGAAAACCATGAGTGAGTAAGCAAGCTTGGACTTAAACAACTACTGATGGAACAAAGGCCTCGGATGAGATTTCAGGCACTGTATATGAATAGCAGCAATGTTGTTAGGATCTGTTGGTGGTGAGCGATGTAGCAGCTCTGATGAAGTTTGAATGCAGCCACAGATCAAGGAACTAGTGATGAAATTACCAGTTCATAGTTGTAACTAACTATCATGGGTTATTTTTATGTCATGACCCATTGGACATTTCCCATTTAGCATCGTGGCAGACAGTACATTGCCAATTTCTAGTCTTAGCGAACCGTGAAGAGGCAAACCAGTTTATAGTCTTAGCAGACTCTGGTGAATGTACTGGATGAATGCTAGTTTATTGTCATTGTGGACGAGCTATGGTATTAGTTTACCATCATGATGCCAAGACAAGCTATGGTATCAGTTTACCATCATGATGCCAAGACGAGCTGTGGTATCAGTTTACCGTCATGATGCCAGGACAAGCTATGGTATCAGTTTACAATCATGATGCTAGGACGAGTTGTGGTATCAGTTTACCATCATGATTCTAGGATGAGTTGTGGTATCAGTTTACCATCATGATGCTAGGATGAGCTATGGTATCAGTTATGGTCATGATGCCAAGACGAGCTGTGGTATCAGTTTACCGTCATGATGCCAAGAGGAGCTGTGGTATCAGTTTACCGTCATGATGCCAGGATGAGCTATGGTATCAGTTTACCATCATGATGCCAAGACGAGCTGTGGTATCAGTTTGCTATCATGATGCCAGGACAAGTTGTGGTATCAGTTTACTATCATGATGCCAAGACGAGCTGTGGTATCAGTTTACCGTCATGATTCCAGGACGAGCTATGGTATTAGTTTACCGTCATGATGCTAGGACGAGCTGTGGTATCAGTTTACCATCATGATGCCTGGACCAATGCGTACCTGAGCCCATGCTTAAACGTGAAATGGTTTCAAGAACAAGTGATTGGTTGAATTTGCAAGGTCATTCCCTTCCATGTCAGCTAATTTGAATGCTCCGTTGTCGTACGCTTTGGTGACCAAGTAGGGCCCCTCCTAGTTGGCTAAGAATTTATCCAAGTGTTCTTGAATGGCTTTGAGTACAAGGTCACCTTCCTTGATAGGGAGTTTATGAATATCGTGCCGATGGCGTTGTCGTTGTCATTTTTGATACCATTCAATCTGATTTAGGGCACGTATGCGCTCCTCCTCCACCAAGTCCAAGTCAATAATGCGTAGGCCATTGTTTTTCCCTTCATCGAGTCCAGAGAGTATGATCCTTAAATTCGGTACCTGTAATTGCAAGGGTAAAACAGCCTCTGAACCATAAACAAGACTATATGGCGTTTTACCTGTGGGAGTTTGATGCGTAGTACGGTAAGCCCACAGCGCGTATACCAGCTGCTCATGCCATCTTTTCCTGCTTTGGGTAAGCATCTTTTTAGGTACTGTAATGATGGTTTTATTCATGGCCTCAGCTTGCCCATTGCTCTGAGGGTAGTAAGGGGAGAAAAATGAATGTTTGATTCCTAGGCTTTCATAGAATGTTCTGGTTTCGGCACTGCTAAATTGTGGCCCGTTATCAGTGATGATGGTCATGGGGATGCCAAAACGGATCACAATGTTTTCAAGGATGAAGTTACATATGTGTTTGGATGTGGTTTTTCTAAGGGGAACAGCTTCTACCCACTTCGTGAAATACTCGGTCACGGTTATGATGAAACTATGCCCTACGGAAGATGAGGGTGTTATTGGTCCGATAAGGTCCAGCCCCCATTTTTGAAAGGGCCAGGTGATTTGCGCTGTATGCAACTCATTCGGTGGAACATGTATCAGATTACTATGTTTTTGATAGATACTGCACGTTTTAGCCTTGGAGAGATAGTCATACTCCATGTGTGGCCAATAATAACCTAAACGTCTTATTTTTGTGTCCATCACTTTAGGTGCTATGTGTCCTTTGCATAGTCCATCATGTACTTGCTCGACGATGGTTTGGGCATCAACGCTACTAACACATGTTAGCAATATGCCTTCGTAGGATCGATGACACAATGTGTCCCCTATCAGTGCATATTGTCGAGAACATTTTCATATTGTGTCCTTTTATTCATTCGTTAGATGTTGCGGTGTTTCACCATGTAGAAGGTACTCTTTTATGTCGTCATACCATTCTATCGCGTGTGTTGTACTAACGGATGCAATTGGTAATTCATCGAGAGTATTAATTATGGGTTTAGCACAACTGATTATTGAGCTTGGCAACATATGGAACATCTCAGGTGACATGTTTAGAGCTAGCATGGCAAGTGCATCTGCAATGGTGTTATCGTTTCTGCGGACATGTTGCACATCCATGTTTTCGAATTGCTTCATTAAGTGTTTAGCTAAGTCACAATATGGTTGTAAATGTTGGGCTTTGCATGTATAAATGTTCGTGACTTGATTCAAAACCAGCTGTGAGTCTCCCTTGACTATCAATCATGCAATGTTGGAAGCTAATGTTGTCTCAAGGCCCCTAAGGAGACCTTTGTATTCTGCTATGTTGTTGGTACAATGAAAGTTAAAGCGGTAAGCAAAGGGTCGAATCTCCCCAAAGGGATAGGTGATGACGGCGGCAACACTTCCTCCTCGAGAGGTGGATGCTTCATCAAAGTTCAAAATAGCTTCGTATTTATCGGGAACTATGTTTATTGCACTCATGTTTTCATCTGGAAACTCTGGCTCTATTGTTGCTTGATCATGTGTTGGTGATGTAGCCAGCTGGTTCGCTATGGCTTGACCCTTGACTGATGACTACAAAATGTAATGTAGGTCGTATTCAGCTATTATGGCTTTCCATCACGCTATTCTACTTGACTCGTAAATATTACTGGTGATGGCCTTGAGCACATTATCTTTACAGATTATGTTGGCTTGGTTATGGAAGAGGTAATGTTACCATTTCTTTATGGAAAAGACAAGGGCTAAACATGACCTCTCTACTTCATTGTACTTATTTTCGTGGGACACTAATGCATGGCTCAAATAATAAATAGGGACTTCAGTCCCATCGTCTTGTTTCTGGCAGAGCATAGAAGCGATGGACAAATATGACGTGGCAGGATAGATGTAAAAGGGTTTATTGTTCTGTGGAGGGTACACTATTGGTAGCTGAGCCAATGTTGTCTTAATGTGGTCGAAAGCTTCTTGGCATTGTGGAGTCCATTCAAAATGGACATTCTTCCATAGCAAATGACTCATGGGCTTTAACTTATCCATCAATTTTTCTATGAAGCGCCTGATGAACTGTAATCTACCTTGTAGACCCCGAAGTTCAGTAATATTGCTTGGTGGTTTTAAATTGATAATAGCTTTAACTTTATCTGGGTCCACTCGTATTCCTGTTTCCGACACTACGAAGCCTAGCATCTTGCCCATTTTTACTTCGAAAACACATTTCTTTGGATTGAGCCTAAGTTCATATTTTAAGCAATCTTTTAGGATCAAATATAAATCTTGGATGTGTTGTTCTGGTGTTTTTGATTTAATTGCAATTTCATCTACATAATCATTGAGTAAATGCAGCATGTAATCACTAAAAATAAATGTCATTACCCTTTGATATGTAGCCCCAGCGTTCTTGAGACCGAAGGGCATCATTGTGTAACAAAAACTAACCCATGGTGTCATAAAGATAGTCTGGAGCTGATGCTCCAGGTTAATGCGTATCTAGTTATATCTTGAGAAGCCATCCATAAAAGATAATAGGGTGTGCCTAGCGGTTGAGTCAACAAGTTGATCGATGCTGGGTAGGGGGAAATCATCTTTTATGGTTGCAACGTTGAGATCCTGGAAGTCAATGCATAGGTGAATTCTTCCATTCTTTTTTGGGGCAATGACCATGTTGGATACCCAATCAGCATAGTCCATAGCCCGAATGAAACCTGCCTGATAGAGTTTGGTGATCTCATTGCGAATTGCCAATGCTACCTCAGGTTTAACCTTTCGTGCCTTTTGTTTTACTGGCCTTAATTTCGAATCAAGTATAATATTGTGCTGGATGATTCGAGGATCTAACCCGGGCATATCAGTGTAAGACCAAGTGAATGCTTTTATATTGTCTCGAAGCACATCTTCTATGTCTTTGGCCAGTTGAGGTTGCAATAGTGCACTCAATTTTAATATCTTGATTTCACCATCAAGCATAACGATGGGGGTTTCAGTCAATGGGTCTTCGGTGATCCTATCAGCTTCTATGTCGAGGGACTTTGTCATACCTTTGTAGCTATCTAGCATTTGTTGTGTTGAGGCTATGACTACATCGTCTATTGATAGACCTAAGTTGATGGAATTTATGTCGATTTCTCTTGTGATCTTTCCATATGGTCCATCGATGGTCAATGGTGTGGATAAATGCTGATAATCCATCAGGCTTGCTCCTTCCAATAAACAGAGGATGGAATGAGCTAGGAGATGTTGTTACGCGTTCCCTAGCAGCATAAATCATGTATACATATATGGTGGTGGTTTATCGTCGTACCGAGATGCATGGCAGTTTAAGGCCTTGTTGGGCCATATGTGGCAGTTTAAGGCCTTACCGGGCCGTATGTGGCAGTTTAAGGCCTTACCGGGCCATACATGGCAGTTTAAGGCCTTACCGGGCCAATTACTGTGATTTGACGATGCTTAGTTGCTGTATAATTTGTACTGGAGAGTTTACGCTGAAATGTTCAGTGAGGGCATTCGAAGTTGGTTTACCAAGGAATACGGTATTTGGCAGTGTTCGTTCTCTCGTTACTTGTTTTACTTATTCCTTGTGCTTTGTAATTTAAACAATTTTAACTAAAACTAATAAAATATTAAAAAGAATATTAAAAATATCGAAGGTGGCTACGGTGGCGGCGGGGTCAACATGGCGCTATATATAGCGTAACGCTATCAGTTGTCAGAGGGAGCGTGAACCTGAATCAAACTGGAGCATGAGCGTAAACCTCAATCGCAGCGTAAGCGTAAAGCATCAAATCCCATCGTGAGCGTAAAGCATCAAACCCCATCGTGAGCGTAGAGGCTCAAACCCTAGCGTGGGCGTAGAGGCTTAAACCCAGTGTAAGCATAAGCGTAGAGGCTCAAACCCCAGCTTGAGCGTAGAGGCTTAAACCCAGCGTAAGCGTGAGTGTAGAGGCTCAAACCCTAGCGTGAACATGAACGATTAGCGTACAGGATGCTAGAATGGGTAAAGGCAAGGAGGTAGAAGGCCAAGAGAGGAAGGGGCCCGACTTGACTTTCGTGGAGGAAAGTGAGGGCATGCTGCAGTGTTTGCCTAGGCCTAGGATTCCATCATGGCCTGGATCGACACACATGTAGGCTCTAATCTTACCTCAGTTAATTGTTTTCCTTTGTACTTTTTGGGCATGGATAGTTTTGGCAACCTATAGGGTCTGTACGCTGAGCGTAGAAGGTTTCCACAGCATACAGCGTAGACAATTTCCACAGCGTATAGGGTCTGTACGCTGAGCATAAACAGTTTTTCTAGTAGCGTACAGCGTAGACAATTTCCACAGTGTACAAGTTCTATACATTGAGCGTAAATGGTTTTTCTGGCAGTGTATATGCTGAGTGTAAATAGTTTGTTGATAGCGTATAAATAGTTTATTGATAGCGTATATGCCGAGTGTAAACAGTTTGTTGATAGCATATACGTCGAGTGTAAACAGTTTGTTGATAGCGTATACGTCGAGTGTAAATAATTTTTATTGGCCTTCAACATGGAATTTCATTTCTATATTTCATTTTGGTATATAGCTGATTTATCATGGCACTCTAATTATTTGCAGGGATCCTGAGCCTTTCCTCCTAGTAGTTGAGCTGGTTGGGATACTGGCATGGTTTGGGCCCCTTGAAACCGATGAACCTACCTTTGATCTGACCTTTGATAACAATGGGGTATGGTTCAGGGAAGGGGCCTATGAATTTCTTGCTTTCATCCTAGACAGATTCAAGGTAGTGATATGGTCACACCTAAGTGAACAACTGGCGCGGAGCGTGCTCGAAGCAATGTTACCAGGATCTTCAGATGGTGTCATGGTTTTCATGGTGGACATTGACAAGGGATCTCTTGTGATTGAGGAAGGTCCTTCTAGAGGGCCCATATCTACTCGTCCATTATCGCGTGTCTGGAACTTATTGCGACGTGGGCTACACTATCTCAATAACACCTTGTTTTTGGCTACGCATGCGTACACACTATTTCAAAACCCTCCAGGCACGATGTATCGGGTAGAGAGGTAAAGTTGTTTAGTTTGTCGTTTCTATTTTTGTCGTTTAGTGTTTGCTCCTATTCTGATGACCATTCTTTTGCAGGCCCTAAATTGACAAAGATGGGATATGCGTCAATAATGATAGGCTTGCACTGGCTCACACCACTTTAGAGACCTTCATGGTGGGTCCCATCCTTCATGGAGCTATATTAGCTCAGACCAAGGGTGACATTGTTCATTTCCATAAGTGATTTTATAGGGCGTTTACACAATGCACAGCTCGTGGGTAGCTGCATGGAGATCGGTCACGCAATGGACCAGTTTTCCCTCGTGATGCTGACTTGGGTTCTAGCACCTCGAAGTCCACAACTGAAGGTAAGTGATGATATTTCCTAGATGCCTTAGTATGTTTGTTCGGCTGCTGGTGTTCATACTGGTGTTATGATTTTAAATTGTGTTTACAGTGTGTTTACAGTTGATGTCCCCCCCAGCGGAGACCCTATTACGACAGGGCGGATTGAGAGCACCCTGTCAATGAAATTTGGCGAGATCAGCAAGGAGCAGTGATGGTTGCATACCAGTGCCCCACCATCTATTGTCCGTTTCTTGGATGATGCCGGCCTCATGGAGTTATTTACAACCCTGAGCCCTGAAATGATCAAAATTGTTGATTCGTTCGAAAACTCGGTCACCTACTACAGCACCCGTATTAAGGCTATGAAAATAGTTTTTCATCTGTTGACTGAGTTCTTTTTAGATCTCTTCGGTGTCCCGGTAGATGGTGTGAATGTGGTTTTGGATAGGGTGCAGAAAGAACTCCATGTGATGCATGAGCTGGAAGATTGGTTGGGCATTGTCAAGGGCTCTAAGGGATTCTCTATGCAGGGGACGTCAAAGGTTGTGGAAGTCAATGAATTGTATCCCCTATTTAAGGCATGGGTGTTTTCTAAATCCCTATCCCAAGTGAGGAGTCTTGGGGTGGAAGCCGTGGGCATCATGCAAACCATTTTAGAGACTAGGATGCGCTATAATTGGGCCCAATTTTTGTTGTCGGGTTTCCATAGGGAGATAGTGCGATTGTGTTCAAACGTTGAGGCCCAGTCCCATTTTACATTCACATTCTTCGTAGGTTATCAGAGTCTCTTGGTCGAGTTTTTAGTGGTTCGTGTGGGTAATAAATATGTTCTACAGGATCGTACTCAATTATCTCATCTGTGGATCAACCATCTGTTCAAGATAGCTGAGTTCCAAGATGCACCTGAGGGGATTGATGAATCTATGTCCATAACAACAGAGGGGTCATCTGGTACTTCAATCCATACACGTGATAGTGTGGGGTTGGAACCAAACAATGTACCCTACACTTCAAAGCAAGTTGAGCGGGTCATCAAGGAGATCATTGGGAAAGCCAAATCAAAGATTCCGAAGCGCGAACACACTAAAGAGGTGGCCTCAACTGTGGAAGAGCCAAGGCTGAAGCGAATACGGTTCAAAATGCCTATTCGAGGTAAGTAAGCTTAGTACACTTATTGTATCGTCATTTTCATCTTATTTATTTCTTTCGTTTTGACCGCTTACATGAAGTTAATGTCTTCAGACAAGACTCGGGAAGTGAGGAGACAGGAACTAGAAACCATTATCGAGTAGGAGGAAGTTGCAACAGACTTAATAATTGAGGAGGAAGATGTTGACAAAGATCAAGCAAAAAGGACGGAAGAGTTGACGGAAGACACCACGGAGACAGAATTGATCAATGACTAGGATGGTGTTGATGAAATGTTCAATAGCTTCCTTAAGGGAGGATTGGACCCTGGCAATCCTCCAAACCGGGAAGGGGACAAAGAAAACGGTATATTCCCGTTTGTTTTATTTCGTTTCTTTTTGAATCATTGTTTCCATCACATGATGTTTTAATTTTACATTTTTATTGCTTCCAGAAGAGGATATTGAAACCAGGACGATTCCCACGATGCAGTTGGAAGTGCCCATGAAAGTGGCTTCTCCTGAAATGACCGTGAAGGCTAATCCATCTCGTACTCATGAATCATTTACTTGGACCGAGATGCCAAGTAAAATGGATTTTGTGACCAGTATCGTCGATAAGCTGGTCGAACGTATTTAGCAAGCCCACCCTGAAATAGGTACAAATGTCTCAAGCATTTTGCAACCTTCGAGTTTCATACCCCTTTTTTGCCATCTAAGATTTAATCACTGTTCTTTTCGTATGTGTAGGAGCCAAGCTAAAGTGGGATCTATCTAAAACCATTAGTATTGAAAGTTTGCCTACACTACGGCTAGAAGTTGAACAGATACCAAGGCCGGTCTATGACGAGGTGGCGGAAGGTCTTGTGCATAACGCCAAATCGCTTTGGACCTGTAGGCGTTCCATTGAGAAGTTATGGTTGCAAATCCAGGCAAAGGAAAAAGAGGTTTCCAAGTTATCAGTTGAACGTGATGATCTCAAGGCTCGGTATGAGTTTGCCTCAGCCAGACTAACAGGTGATCATTCTTGATGAACTTCTGAGATCACTTATACTAGATATTGGAACCTACTAAATCACCATGCATCACTGACTTGGAAACTAGTAGAGCATAAGGCCCAAGTAGATCTACTGCACCTCAAGTGTCAGGATTGGAAGGCTTTCGCTTCCAAGGTGCGTAAGTGGGGTCAAGATGAGAAGAACCACAAGCATCATTACAAGAAATCATTAAAGGAAGTATCCATTGAAAAGCGTCAACTTGAAATGTTCGTAGAGGGTCTGGTTCTACGTTCTGCATTTGATACCTTTGCTAAGAATACAACTGTTGAAATGGAATCGCCCATGAAAGTAATTATGACTACTTCTGGGGAGGTCTCTGTGGGTGAATTCCCCTTGAAACGTCCTACATGGTCAATGGTTGACAAGGGGAAAGCCTTGGCAAACGTCGATCTAGCCCTTGATGGGACTGATTGGGCTAGCGTCTTAGAGGAGGAAATTCTCCGTCGACTGGAATTTGGTTTAGGGGGGGTCTCCTACAGTAAGAATTTTGTTGTTATGAAATTTGTTCGTTAAGTAATGTTTGGGAGTTTTCTCTTTTGTTTTTGTGTTGATTGTTTCTTTTGCGTTTTATAGGGTCGAGGCGATGACGATGTTCAAGAAGGTGGCCCCAGTGGAGTGGGGACCCATGATGCCGACGGGTCTAAAGGGGATGACCCTCCTGTCCCTGATGTTTAATTTTTTTCTTTGAAATTATTTGGGCTCATATTTTTACATGAATCATAAATTGAATGTTTTGAGTTATACTGAACAAATGAATAGAATCAGTTAACTATTGTACTTCTAACTGTATATCACCACATGTATATATATATATTTTTACATATTTGTTTTTGTTGTGGATTTTAAGTTTAAATGTAAACATGACACGGCAATGTAAAATTTTTTGGTTTGTTTTGTAGTTTAAGTGTAATGCACGAAGTGGGAATGTAAGTAGGAATGTAATTATAAGCGAAGGATAATTGCAAAGACTGTTATCGATAACACAACAATGCAAGCGTAAATTCGAAAAATGAACTAGAATTCGCGAGGAAAAAAAGTATAGGTGGATGGTCTAGTTTAAGGCCATTTCAGGCCACATGCACTAGTTTAAGGCCATTTTAGGCCATGTGTAAACAAGGGAAGTTTCAAGTGACATGGGTGGATTTCTTGGCAGATCGACCATTTCTGATTGTGGCTAGTTTTATGTCATTGCGGACATGATAGTTTAACGTCATTTTGGACTTGAATGTCGTTTATTGGTTTAGTAATTTTTTGATTTTTCTCATTTTAACATTAGGAGTAGCATTAACGGGTATGATTCTATATTCAGCGTCTCCTTCCCTGATCACGTTGAATGGTAATTCAGCCCAAGGGATGTCTGATGGAATAGTTCCCGCGTTGGTGCTTTCTGGCGCTCCTGCATGTATTATGATTTCTGTGTCAATTGTAGTTTCTAAGTGAGGCTGTATATGTATGCTTTTAGGCCTGAGTATTTTTGTGTTGGATAAATTTTCCTTTGTGTCTAAGAGATTATCGCCTACTAGTTGCATACATCTTTGTTGTTCATTTGTATCATCTTGTTTAGGCTCTTCGAGCTTAACTTCTAAGCCTTGATCTGTGTCTATATGTGATGAGATGGTAGGTGTAGCAGCCTCCCCATGTATAATGATTTCACCACCTTCATAAGGCAGGTGAATCTCTTGGTGTATGGGGGAAGAGACTGCTTTCAGTTGGGCTGACCAAGGCCTTCCCAATATTAAATTGAACCCTGGCATTTCATCGATGACCACAAAGTCAGCATATGTGGGGAATTGATCCCCTACTATAAAGTCTAAAGTCATGGTTCCTTTGACTATTACGCGTGATCCACTGAACGACTTCAAACACGTGATGGTGGTTGGTCTTATTAGCTCCGTAAGCCCCAATTGTTTGACGATGGGATATGGCACTATGTTTGTAGCGGCTCCATCATCTACATGCACCCTATGTATCTTAAATTGATTTATTCATATCGTTATGAACATAGGTGTGGTTGTTACCTCTCCTATTTTCTCATCCACTTTGATGTTGTCATTGTGGAAACTTATCGACTTAGGAGTTGACCCTTGAGGCGAGTACATTACCGCATGAATTGAAGGTTCATTTGGAGGTAAGTTTTCGCTTACTGGGATGGAAGTCAACATGTGCACTAGGGCTTCATGATGGGTTTGAGATGTTAACACCAGGTTGTATAAGCTCAATGAAGTGTTTTTTTGTTTAAGTACCTGCATGACTTGTGTTAGAGCTGTTGCTAGATCTCTATTGTTGGATGTATGTTTCTCGACAGTGATTTGGTCCATCGGGCCTAAGAAATTTTATTTCATGCGTAGTTGGTTTGTCATTTTTACCTGGAATCGTTGATTTGGGCATATCATGTTTTCTGGATGATTCACCCTCATAGCCTGTGTTTGGTTTATTGTTGGGTGATGTCATGGGTATTTCATTTAGAGGGGTAGGCTTGGGAGGTCCCAAGGCTAGTCATTGACACTCCTTCTCCAAGCATTCACGTGTAAGCTTGTCTACTAGGCGTTCTCGTGTGTGGCATGGGGGTACAGATGATTTCAAAACCTCAGGATGCTTTGGAACCTGTACAACGTATGGAGTAGGGCGGGGTTGCGGTTGGGCGATTGAATGCAGTTGAGTATCAGGCTGGCTAGGCACCTTGATGACATAGGGGATCGGTTTATTCTGTGTTTGCGAAGTGGAGGATTGGTGGTCATCAGGACATTTGGGTGTTCTAGCGACATATGGAGTTGGCCTAGCTGGAGGTTGTAACTCTGTTGTTGCAACCGTAGGTGATACTCGGACTACGTAGGGAGCGGGCTGAATAGGAGGTGTTTGTGTATTTGCGGTAGTAGTGGCGGTAGGTACGCGCACCACGTATGGTTTTTCACGTGTTGGTGTGATAGAAGTTGCTATGGTGGGGGATATTCGGATGACATAAGCTTTCTATGGGGAGTATGATGGTTGAGGCTCAGATTTTTGTATAGTGGGAGGAATATGCACTACAAATGGTTTCTTAGGTACTTGCTGCTCATGATTAGAGTGTATGGTGTTAATGCTAGGTATTTCTGGTTCGTTATTGAAGTAGATGGTGTTAATTACATATGGTGCTTCTTTAGCATTTAGAGGATCCTTATACATTCCCATGGCCTGGTTTTGTGGTTGGACCGGGTTGGCTTCATCAAAAGTGATTTGACCTCCATCGATCATCCGTTGGATATCCTTTTCTAGGGTGAAACAATAATCAGTGCCATGCCCATTACGTTGATGATAATCGCAAAAATGGTCCATTCTAAAGCCTTTTGGTACTAGGGGCTCATCTAGCATTGCTAGGCTTGGGTTCTAAACCAGTTGACAGAACTGATCATGCCTTTGGATCAATCAGTGCCAGGGGACAACTATTTATGTTTCATCAATCCAACTTTCAAGAGTTGGTTGAATAGTTGTGATGGCTTCATGGGCAATGGCATGTATTGAGAGGGGTCCTTCCTCTCGAAGTTTCTCGTATGACCTAGTGTTGGGTTTTGTGACGCGGATGATTCAGGTGCCGTCGCAAGAGCGAGTTTAGCGTAATTAGCAGGGGCAACAGGCGGTTTTCCTTGTTGTCCCACATTCGCTTGTTGTGTTTCTGCTACTGCTGCTATAGTTGTTTTAACCTTTTCTTTATCTTTCTTACTATGTTGATTCTTAAAGGCTGAATATGCAGGATCGTGGCTGTTTTGGGCTACCTCCTCTATGTTCTTAATCTATACAAATACTTGACTTAGAGTGCGTGCATTGAGATAATATAATTTGGATTTGACAAAATTGTTGACAGCCCCTTTTAGAATGATGAGGAGATACATCTCCAAGATTGGCTTGTGGAGCTCATTAAGAGTAGCACTTCATCGTTGGATTAATTTTTGGATAGGTTCAAGGGATGCTTGCTTGACCTGTATGAGGCTGTCAAGTGTTGCTTCAAGCTTCAAGTTATACTTGAACCTGGTGACAAATTGGTGTAACAAATCTTCCAGATAAGATATTGAGTTTCGTGGCAAGGCCCGATACCAATCAAGTGCTCTCCCTGTGAGGGACATGGGGAATACTCACAGAATGGCATGTGGCCATGCCTGAAGTAGCGCGCATTCTAGTCTAAAAGTTATGAGGTGGGCGTTGGGGTCTATCTCCCTATTGTACTTAGTCAACGTGGGTAAGGAAACACCCTTAGGTAGTGTTAGAGGATGAACCGAAGAGCTGATAGGGTCATTGTGATAGAAGTCCACTACCTTGAGCTCTCCATCGGCGACTGTCTTGAGGCGTTTGACCTCGTCAATTAGCTCCTGCATTAGCTTTTTTGCATCAGCCTAGTCTTGGGCACTCGATGAGATAGTACGTTGAGGATGTTGTATAGTATACAGGTTAGATTATTGGACAGTGGGCTGGAAGGAAGAAAGTTGTGTAGTTGGGGTCTACGTTTGCGGAATATTTGTGATGGGTGGTACTAGGGGCAACACATTGTAGGCAAGGGGTTGTTATTGTTGTGGTTATCCTTGAGAGATGTTAGCTAGTATAATTGTATGAGGTGGTATGTTATAGTGAGGGAATTGATGCAGTTGAGCACCAATTGCTGCCCATTGGCTAGTCACGCTTTGTATAGGGGCACTCTGAACTGGTTGAGTTACAATGGTGAAAGGGGCTCCTTGGGTTTGGATCCAGGGGATATAATGAGTGGACGTAGAAGCTGGTATCACATGCGGCATCCCGATAACTCGAGGGGGAAAGGTTGCTCCTACATTATTTTGAGGAGGTTGTATTTGTGAGAATTGGGCTACTGTTGGAACAGGGGGAATAGCAAGGGGAAGTGTGTTGAGTTGCAGATCTGTTACAGGAGGAATATGAACAAGTGTGGATGATTCTTATTGAGGTATTTATGCTTGGGTGAATTTAAATGGTTGAAGGGACGTAATTTCCCCTGTGGCTAGATGAAACAACGAGTTTGCATAGGTTTGTGGACTAAGAGTATGGTACGAATCTTCATGCTCGGATTGGGCTACGAAGTCATCCTCCTCTTCCAATTGAGGATTCACCACAGGTTGATCTAGAGACTGGCTCCTTTGCAGGAGGAGTTGCAAGATGAGCTCAGAGTAATGCTCTGGGAGAGGGATGATATCATATGGGGAAGGGATGAACTCATGTTCTCCCCTATGGAAGAGTTCGTATTGTCTCTTAACCTCCATTTCGGTTTGGTCTACAGCTAGGCTGGCTTGTATTTTTATGCATATGAAATTGTATTTCTCTTGAGTTATAATGTTAAATAATGGGTTCCTCCCTTGCAATCTAAGAGACCGGTGAGGCCCCACTATGGGTTGTACTACGGGTTGTTGAATGGCCATGGTGTCCATGATGTCTATGACTAGCTTGGTTGTAGCGTTGGGGTTCGCAGTGTTCATGATGAATGGTTGTGAATACGACATGGTGGAAGGGATATGGAACTGGTATACTTAGTACGGTGTAAACATACGTTTGCTGCGTACAACGTGTAGATTGGATCTCAGCGTATAGGCTTCAATGACCAGCGTATAGTGACAGCGTACAAGTATACGTTAAAACGTGTAGGCAAAGCAGCATACAGCGTATAGTGAGCAACGTAGACAGGGTCTACAACATGCAGCATACAACATATACCCATTAGCATAGACAGAGTCTATAGCGTAGAGCGTACAGCGTATACCCAGCAGTGTAGATAGAGTCTACAGCGTAGAGCGTACATCGTATACTCAGCAGCGTAGACAGAGTCTACAATGTAGAGGGAATAGCGTATACTCAGCAGTGTAGATAGATTCTACATCGTCGAGCATATAGCATATACTAAGTAGCATAGACAGAGTTTACAGCGTAGAGCATATAGCGTATACTCAGCAGCGTAGATAGGGTCTATAGTGTAGAGTATACAGTGTATACTCAGCAGCATAGACGGAGTCTACAGTGTATACTCAGCAGCGTAGATGCTGGGAATTCTACAGAACAGGATGCCAATCCGGGGATTTCAGAATTGGGTTTAGTGTTGATGCGGTGTGAGTCTGGAAAGATCGAGGTATGAGAGTACGGTAAGTTTTCAGTGGTTTCGGGCCCTTCTTCTAGCGCCATTTTCTGTACTGTCCAAAATCGTCAGTCTCTAGCTGGAATGAAACAGAAACCAAGAGATCCCCAGACAAGCACAAAAGACCCTACCTTCGCTTGAGGGCAAGCTAAAATTAATGAAGGCAGAGTACCTTGAGTGGTCCGCACACGGATTAGGCAAGGATCTCCCCGAACGTACACTGATATACTGTACACTGGGTTATACGTAAATGGCTTAACTAATATAAAACAGGGCATAAACATACAGGAACGTAAACAATAAGCATGTAATAATGAACGAAAAAATGTAACAAATCTTAGAAAAATAGATGCGATATATTATTGTGGAACTGAAGGTTACAATGCACCAGTCTAACGCAGTTGTGAATCTGTTACAAGGTAGACGAAAGGCTCCGGTGGATGCATGGGGATGATTGCGTACTGGTTCAAACTACGGGCACAGCATGAAGGCTACATGCTCAGCATACAGGGTTAAGGTCTAGCATACAGGTTCTTCGTTCATGTCTCTGGTTCTTTTTTTTTGTCTCTCTGGTTCGCTGAAAATTGCCCACCTTGATCTAGTGAAAAATTTTGGTTTTTATAAAAGTTTAGACGTGAGACTTGGGTTTGAGAGGGGATGATTGGCTACGGAGTGCTGGACTCTCAGGTTGTTTAACATGTGGCACATTGACCGAGTGTGAAAGAATGAAATTTTACAAGTGTACACTGTGCTGCACACCAGCGTATACTGTTGTACACCAGCATATACATGCTGGACGTATGGCCTCAGCGTACAGACTTGATCAGAACAAAAGAAGTCATACGTCCTTCAGATTTGAGTTCGAATATCATGAGAGTGCTGCCTGTGGATGTTCAGCTTGGTTGACCTTGACCTGACGTGATTCTGGAGAGCTTTGATTGGTGCACGTTGTGCTACACGCTGGACATACACCTTGTACATGTCAGGCGTATGTGTACATGTCGTACCTGCTGGGCATATACGTTGGGCGTACATGTCGTACCTGCTCGGTGTATATGCTGGGCGTACACGTCGTACCTGCTGGGCGTATACGCTGGGCGTACATGCTATACCTGCTAGGCGTACACGTCGTATCTGCTGGGCGTACACGTCGTACCTGCTGGGCATATATGCTGGGCGTACACATCATACCTGCTGGGCGTATATGCTAGGTGTACACACTGTACCTGCTGGGCGTACACGCTACATCTGTTGGGCGTATACGTTGGGCATGTAGGATGTACATGCTCAGCGTATGAACCCCGGAATGCATGATGTCATCACCTGATGATTGCTTTATTCATGTGAGTTGATGCTTTGTACAAAATCTTATTCTGAAGTGTTTTTTCCATGTCGTCTTCAGGGGTTGCATGCGGGCGTATACGTCAGTCATATATGTTGTATGTACATGTGAGGTGTGTATGCTTGGCGTATACGCTGGGCATATATGCTGGACGTATACGCTGTGAATGTATGATGGGCATATACGCTGGAAGTATACGTTGTGAATGGATGCTGGGGTGTATATGCTGGATGTATATGCCGAGAATACATACTTAGTGAGGACTAAGTATCTTGAGCTTCGAAGTTGCCATGTTCGATAGCCGATGTCATCGTGGTCATCTACAGGTCCCAGAGAACTGCTCCTTGTTGAGTCTGACTCTACTTGAAGCTATCTATGGGGCTCTCAAGCTTTAGTCATGCTGGGGAGCATCATGACTCAACTTGATTCTTGTTGGAGAAATACTAAGCTCAAAATTTTGTGGTGTTTCACTAGGCTCATGGATTTGTTCCTGGCCCTAAATCCAAGCATCCCTACCACTGAGATGCTTGTCCTAGCTGACTCCTTTTCCGACAAGGTGGACCGCTTCCACACATGTGTACATAGTGTGTGGGTGGTCCTTGAAATCAATGACCAACTATTCGTGGACCTTTTTAGTGTCCTTTCTTATGGTCTCCTCATAGGGTCAAAGACTAAGAAAGAGGTGAACCATCAAAAATAGGACATTGAGGAGTGGCTAGGGGTTGCAAAAGAGAAAAAGGGGATCCCCATGGATAAGGTTAGGCCGAGACCTACCAAAGAGATCTATCTCATCTTCCGTGTGAAACACCACAAAAAATTTTTGGCTAACGCTTGAAGATAGAAATTAAGCTAAGTCATGTTGGTCCTTAGCATGACCAAGCTTGAAAGCCTCAAAATAGCATCAAACGAAGTCAAAGAAAGCAAGTAAAAGTTCCCTGGGACCCACAGAAGACTACGACGACATCTGGCATCAAACTTGGCAAATTTTGAGCTCAAAATACTTGGTTTTCACTAAGTATGCATCCTGTACGCTGGCCTACACATGCCCAGCGTAAGGCCCAGCGTACAACAACTTTTGGGGCTCAAAAACTCCTCAAAACATGCTAAAGTGGAGCGTTTGGACCCCCCAGGACCTTCCCCAGGGTCCCCCGTAGGTCTCAAGCACTTGAAAATCAAATTTTGGGCTCCGAATGATGGTCTTCCATTCCTATACGCCCAGCGTATACGCCCGGCGTAAGGCCAGCATAGAGAGACTTTCAGGCCCCAGAAATGCACCAAAATGTGCTAGAATTGAGCGTCCAGACCCCCTAGGACCTTCCCCAAGGTTTTCAGCAGGTCTCAGGCACTTGAAAATCGAATTTTGGGCTCCGAATGATGGTCTTCCATTCCTATACGCCCGGCGTATACGCCCGGAGTAAGGCCAGCGTAGACAGACTTTCGGGCCCCAAAAATGCATCAAAACATGCCAAAATCGAGCGTCTGGACCCCCCAAGACCTTCCCCAGGGTTCCCAACAGGTCTTAGGCACTTGAAAATAGAATTTTGGGCTCCGAATGATGGTCTTCCATTCCTATACGCCCGGCGTATACGCCCGGAGTAAGGCCAGCGTAGACAGACTTTCGGGCCCCAAAAATGCATTAAAATGTGCCAGGATCGAGCGTTTAGACCCCCCAGGACCTTCCCCAAGATTCCCAGTAGGTCTCAGGCACTTGAAAATCGAATTTTGGGCTCCGAATGATGGTCTTCCATTCTTATACGCCCGGCATATACGCCCGGCGTAAGGCCAGCGTAGACAGACTTTCGGGCCCCAGAAATGGGTCAAAACGTGCCAGAACTGAGTGTCTGGACCCTCCAAGACCTTCCCCAAGGTCCCCAACAGGTCTTAGGCACTTGAAAATCAAATTTTAGGCTCCGAATGATGGTCTTCCATTCCTATACGCCCGACGTAGACGCCGGGGTTTGGCCAGCGTAGACAGATTTTCGGGCCCCAGAAACGGGTCAAAACGTGCCAGAATCAAGTGTCCAGACCCCCTAGGACCTTCCCCAAGGTTCCCAGCAGGTCTCAGGCACTTGAAAATCAAATTTTGGGCTTCAAATGATGGTCGTTCATTCCTCTACGCCCAGCGTATACGCCCGGCGTAAGCCCAGCGTAGAGAGAGTTTCGGGCCCCAGAAATGGGTCAAAACATGCCAGAATCAAGTGTCCAGACCCCCTAGGACCTTCCCCAAGGTTCCCAGCAGGTCTCAGGCACTTGAAAATCAAATTTTGGGCTCCGAATAATGGTCTTCCATTCTTATACGCCCGGCGTATACGCCCGGCGTAAGGCCAGCATAGACAGACTTTCGGGCCCCATAAATGGGTCAAAACGTGCCAGAACTAAGTGTTTGGACCCCCCAAGACCTTCCCCAAGGTCCCCAGTAGGGCTCAGGCACTTGAAAATCAAATTTTAGGCTCCGAATGATGGTCTTCCATTCCTATACGCCCAGCGTATACGCCCGACGTAAGGCCAGCGTAGACAGATTTTCGGGCCCCAGAAACGGGTCAAAACGTGCCAGAATCAAGTGTCCAGACCCCCTAGGACCTTCTCCAAGGTTCCCAGTAGGTCTCAGGCACTTGAAAATCAAATTTTGGGCTCCAAATGATGGCCTTCTATTCCTTTACGCCCAGCGTATACGCCCGGCGTAAGGCCAGCGTAGACAGACTTTCGGGCTCCAGAAATGCATCAAAACGTGCCAGAATCGAGCGTCTGGACCCCCAGGACCTTCCCCAAGGTTCCCAGTAGCTCTTGGGCATCCAAAAATCAATTTTTAACCTTAAAATGAAGCATTTTCATGTGTATACGTTGGGTACATTTTTGGCTTACGCTGGCATGCTATACGCTTACGCTGGCATCCTCTATGCTCAGCATCCACAGCGTATACGCCCAGCGTATACGCCAGCAAATGTAACACTTGTAAATTAAATCTGGCCTGATGTAGCGTATACGCCCACGTGTCTCCCAGTCCGATTTTCCCGGTAACCCTACCCCTATAAATAGCCCAGTTTTCTGCATCTCCAGGGGCAACAAAAATTTCTAACCAGAGCCTAAAACCCTCTACGCTGGAAGTCCTGTACGCCAAGCACAGTCTCTACGCTCCACCTACAGTGTCCCAGCCGAGTCATTCCTACACACAGCGGGGCCTTTCGTCCGCCTTGTGTCAAAGCCACAACTGCTTTTGGACTGGTGCACTTTGTAATCAATTCTTAATACAAAACAGTTTACATTTTGCTCTGATTTATTGCAGTTTTCTTCTTTTTTTTCAGTTTATGTTTACAGGCTCATTTACATTATCGTGCTTGTTTATGGTTTACATTTAACGTTCCTTGTTTACGTATAACCCAACGTGTTGTAGCGGCAAACGTTGGGGAAGTCCTTGTTTGATCTGCGTGCGGACTATTCAAGGCACTCTGCCTTCGTCCGTTCCAGCTTGCCCTCAAGCGGAGGGAGGGTCGATTGTGCTTGTCCGTAGATCTTTCGGTGCTCGTAACGTTCAAGCCTTGCACCGACGATTTCGGTCGGTATAGTTTTTTGGCACTAGAAGGAGGGCCAAACTGAAACCCCAGCGTCTACGCTGCCAAACTGAAACCCCAGCGTCTACGCTCCCAAACTGAAACCCCAGCATCTACGCTGCTAAACTGAAACCCCAGCGTCTACGCTGCAAAACTGAAACCCCAGCGTCTACGCTGCAAACAAACTCCCAGCGTCTACGCTGCTACAGTGTTTTACGCTTGCTACAGTGTTTTACGCT